>JAVYIG010004265.1:0-167605 GCA_035222895.1 Strongylocentrotus droebachiensis | reverse complement strand
GAAATCAAATTTTGAGGTATAAAAATATATAAAGCAAATGATAAAATAATAGTGAGGCAATGACGTCACAAATTGATAACCAAATTGTCAATTTGTGTAGTGTTTTTCTAAGTTCCATAGTTTGTCATACTTTAACAAAAAAATTAATTACTTCCTTATTAGTTATCCGATTTTACTCAATTTTTGTTTGCTCTGTTTCTGGAGTGGACTAAGCCTTTAATAGAGGCATTTTATCAAAGATGTGGGAAGAGGCGTATTTATGAGAAGGGGAAGGGGCTCTTATTTTAAAAAGGGGGTATTTATCAGAAGGAAAAAAGGCACGTATTAGAAAGAAAAATTGTGGCATGTGTCAGTATTAAAGGAGGCACTCATCAGAAAAAAGGGGCACTCATCAGAGATGAAAAGGGGAGCTTGTTACAAAGGGAAAAGGGCTTTTGTTAATCGTTTAACAATGTTAAATCTGAGATTCGTGGCCCCGTGTTATCAATGTCTGTGATATGGTGTAATATTGAAGCCCTAAAAAAAATCGCGCTTCAAAGTGATTACGAAGTGCCTCAAAAAAGTAAAAATCTTTGAGTGACTGGTTTTAACATACTCGTTTTCCCCCAATAGACTGTAGTGTTATGAAAACCGTTAGGAAAACGCAAAATTTGATTTTGATTTTCAATCATAAATATCTTGATAATAATGAGCAATTATCATTGGTGAAGGGGGCATTTGTTAGATGTGGTAAGGAGTACTTCTAAGAATGTGGAACGGGCACCTATTATAAATTTAAAAAATGGGCACTTATCTGAAGTAAAAGGGGACACTTGTCCAATGTACAAAAGGGCACTTTAGGGGTACTTGACAAAATGGAGGCGCTGTTTTCCGGTCGGTCACCTCTGTCTCCAAGCTATAAACAAGTTTGGGCTGGTGCAACGAATGTGGATCAAAGCCATGATGTGCATGTGATATGAGTCGAAAATTCTTCTGATAACTTGAAATCATGCAGTTTTGTGTTTATAATTATGTTTTCAAAGTTTTCATGCGGCATTCATGAATATGAATGAAAGACAAAATTGTTGTCATGTTACAGTAAAACTTAAAGGAGTAGAAATCTAAATACCACAATAATTATAATATAAATAACAATGATTTAAAATAAAACAACACATTAAGTAAAAAAGCAAAAAGGGTAAATGAAACATGCAAAATACATAGAATGTCAATTACTATATAGTGTCTGTAAATAGTATGTGTAATCTTACTTTGCCGAAAAAAGCAGCTGTACCATTATTACAAACATGTATTTATAGTCAGAATTATACAGTTAAATAACATATTTCTTGAATATCTTGTTTGTTTGATTTCATCTTGCTTCTTACTCTGCTGTATGTCTTTAACATAACTTTCCGTTATTTATTGACTTATTGATTTTTTTGATTTTTTTAACTCTTCTTTATAAATATGTAAAATCAAAATTGAGAATAATCATTTGTGCATATTGTATAATTATATCTCTATCTATAAAACGAATGTTCATTTCAACTTGATCCTGGCAGCCCCCTCTGCCAGACCTTCGAAGCAAATGGGGAGGGTGTGATGAATGAAATTAGAATGAAAAATTATGTTAATTGCAATCATGTATGTATTATCCATTGGTGCCGTGCCAAATTCACCGATATTGGTCATGACATATTCGACAGGGTGGCGTGATAGTCCAGGCGAAAGGGGAGGGGCTCTAAGTGATTTTTTTTTTGTCCACATTTAATTTCAAAATTATCTAGTGTATAAATGCAATACAAACTTATGCTGTGTAGATGTCTTTATTATTCATGAATATCAATTTTGTAAGTATGCTATGTTTTGTTAAAGGTAAAGACCAGTAATGGTCATAGCGATTGCATTGTGAAAGAAACGTTGTGGAATCGATCAGAAAAGGTCGATCATCTAGCATCTAGCATCTGCAAGGTTCTGGAATCATCAAAATGATAAGAAATTTGGCCCATTCTTCGTAAAGTTACAAGCACTATACACAGAAAGATGTATATGGGACTACCCTATCTCTCTCACCAGACCATGAGAGAAATAAATTTACCAAATATATGAATTAGTAGGCGGTTTCCCGGCAAATTTTTTATCATCATGTATTAGTCAAAACATATTCTTTCACATGATTGGTAATGAGAGCTTCCATTTCATTTTTTGAAATTGGGGCGTTGCCAATACTGGTCTTTACCTTTAATGTATCGTTGTTTCATGTGAAATAAAAGAAACTAAAAACTGAAGCTGAACGATTAAAGCATGTGTCAGGTATTTGAAATGGGTCACGGATTAGCTTGTGATTTACAGACATTTTCTCTATCAAAATCATACATCATTATAGAATACTGGGCAGCGACCTAGGTTTTTTATCTTATTTTACACCAATTGATAGATTATTTTGTCGAATGGCGTGAAATTGGGGAATCATAGGGGTGGTTAATAGAAATCCCACCGCTGCCACCAGGCGCGTACGCAGGGGGGGGGGGGGTTAACCCCCCCCCCTTTGAGTTTGTTTATGTGTATGTTTTTCGGGAACCCCCCCCCCCCTTTTGATTGATTTGACCTTTTGAATTTTTTTTTTAAATTGAAAGAAAAAGAAGAAGAAGCCTAATAGATGACCTCAAAAAGATGACCTTTACCCCACCCCCCCCCCCCAACGAAGTCTTTCTTTTCAGACTAAACTCGGCTACAAATACCGGGATTCCCCGCTGAACTTTGGAGCCCATGCACAGATCATTTTTCGGTTACATTCGCTTTTCACATTACTCAAACTCATACATTAATATATCACGCGCCGTAACATAGTCCAATTTTTCTACAGTAGCGGTATTGTTCGATACTTGAGACAATTCGTAAGTATTATATGTGTTGTATTTCCTTCTTTTTCGCAACTGACATTTCTCTTTCCTCTTTATTATTAAATGAAACGTAAAATTGATGATGATGATGATGATGATGATGATGATGATGATGATGATGAAGAAGAATATGGCAACAGGGATGATGATAATGATGAGATCGTTCATGAATTAAGCGACACCATTATATCATTGGCGTCAGATAACTAAAGAAAGATGTCTTTCCGTTCCACGATTTTTTTTGTTATTGTTTATTTTCATTTAGAACGTAGATTCGCATTTGCAATTTCAAAACCAAATACATATGGTAGATTTTTGTCAATGCAAAATATAAATAGACTCTGACCCCATGCTGTTGTAAATATAACATTATATTTGTATAGAGAGAGCAAAGTAACAACAAGGAGTACATTAGAAATGAATCATTCCCAGGGGGCAGATCCAGGAATTTCTTCCCGGGGGGGGGGGGGGCACATGGGGGTGCACACGGTGGGAAAGAGAACATATATATATATATATTTAGTCCCAAAATAAATCGCAACGACTCAGCCAGCCGCTGAATAAGCGGGGTGGGTAAGAGGACACTTTTTTTTGGTCACGAAATTTTTAAATTTGACTTTTTTTGTGGGGGGGGGGGGTGTCGGGGGGGGGGGGGCTCGTCCCTGTTTTTCAGTACATTTTGGGCGAATTTAGGGCTGATTTTCACATATTTTTTGGCCGGGGGGGGGGGGCACATGCCTCCTGTGCCCCACCCCCTGTATCCGCCACTGATTCCATCACAATCATGTAATGGACTATGCTCCTTCATACCCTCAAAATGTGCATCGTAACTTGTGCTAAAAATACATGTGCCATGCAGACTCCTCTTTAACTCAACTAAGTTTCACGGGTTTAATTTAACGATTCGCATTTGTTTTTTTTTGTTTATTTATTTAAATACGGTGATTAAAAAACATGCTTTCAACTTAGCATAGCTGTTTTTCAGCATGTCCGTACATGGTACATTAAAATACATATGAATAAACAGATAAAACACATCGGTTTCCGTTGTTCGAAATCAAACTAACAACTATTCAAAGGTTCTTCACGGTATGTTGTATAAAAATTGTGCAGTATTGTTATTATGATAAGGCCTTATTGCAAATGTGCATATTATTATCTTTGTTCTCATGCATATTATCATTATCAGTATCATCATCATCATCATCATCATTATCATAATCACCATTGTTATCAACATCCTGATTAAAACCTTCATCCGCTTGGCTGGTAAGGAGCCGTGCATGTAACAAAATGCAATAAGATGATTATAGGCCCTATTTTGTGAGGATACAGCGATAGGAAGTAACAATGATGTAAATTACTTTTGATCAGTCTTTAATCAAAGATCAAAGATTTCAAATAAAAATTATTTTATCTCAATCATCATTATTTGCAGGCCTGTGCTGTTTGTCGCTATACATCGGAGATCATCCGCCATGGCTATCATCACCATTGGTGTGTGTACATCTGCTCTCGAGAGGAACATCGGGGGACTCTTGTCCATGTTGAGATCGACTCTGCCAATGATCAACTTCCGAATGGTCCCTTTAGCTTACAACGATCTCGATAGTTATCCATTGGAACAAGAACGACTTGATGGACTGATCCTTTGTCACTCTATCCAGAACAGACGCCTTGCTATTACTGATGTCTTAGATGCAATATACGATAAGTTCTTACCCAGAGCTAAGAAACATATTGGTAAACAATCATCGCCTTTATAAAATAATGTAATGCTTCCTGGGAGAAATTTCAATTATTTAAACATATTTTAAATACAGATTGATCAATCGATCTTAATTACTGGGTGTAAGCCACAAATATGTTTAAATAATCATCGTCTTGTTTTAAATCCTCTTTTCACTCTTATATTTATCGATTCATTTTACACAAAAATATTTTTTATATAAATAGATTCATCGGAATCACTTAATAATAATTGTTGTTGGCCGGAGTGCCACATGAAGGTTTTACTTAACCCGGCATGGACCTAAATGCTTAACCCGTCTTGCATTTGGAGTCTATTATAGTGGAGGAAAATCCTTTCATGCAGGATGACTTTCGGGGGCTCTTTGGGTCATTTCGGGGGCTAATTCGCCCCGAGCCAACGTGTATTTTTCCCTGCTTCCATGATATAGGTCGATAATAAATTGTCCCCTTGTTTGTTGCAATTATTTTCTGTCCTACTTTCTTTTCTATTTATACCACTGTCGCATACTTTAAAGTGAAGACTAGTTTGTACCCTTTGGATTGTACCAAATTATGATCCCTTTTATGTTTGTTGCCCCCCCCCAAAAAAAACAAAAAACTTTCGACGAACTTGTCTGCAGATTTGATTGTATACCCCCCCCCCCCCCCCAAATCCTCAATTAGAAGTGTTCTGGCGGCACCTCTGATCAACCTAACAAAGCTCTCTTCTGTATTCATGTTTCCTCTTGCGTTTTAGGGAAGGAGAATGTAGTCGTGATCGCTCATGACTTTTCTTGGCCATTTCAGAAGAAAGCTACTATGGAGACCTTCCGGAAGAACCAGCCAACGGCTGTGAAATGCTCCTCACTCGTAATTCTCAGTGGAAAATTGGACAACGCCGTGCAGATGGATAGCGACGATTGGAACCAACTTACGGCGTTTGCAAGAGAAGTCAAACATCTGGAGTCATCCCCTATGACATCACCCGTCAATCCTGACTTTTGTGGGTTCCTAATATGCGCAATCGGTCTCTTTATGCTCGTCTTCACGGGCATCTACATGATTCTTGTTAGGATTGTAAGCAGTATCGGTTTGATTCAATTACTACCACTAATAACAGTGGCTGTGTTTGTTTTATTTTGTTGTTGCAGGAAGCCTTTGAAGGCCACAATCAAACAATTACACAATAGTGGAATCAGAGAGGGCGATGGGGTCCTGCATGCATGATGTCAAGAGCCATGGGCCCACTGTTGAAATGAGCAGGCACGTAGCCACGGGGGGGGGGGGGGGGGGGGGGTGGGGGGGGGGGGGGGGGGGCACGTGTCTCCTAAAAATTTCCAAAATCGGTTGAACTTTTTTAGACCCCCCTTTTTTTTTACCTCGATCGATTACATGTATGTGCCCCCCCCCCCCCCCCCACCCCCAAACATCAAACTCTGGCTACGTGCCTGGAAATGAGTAAGAAAGGATATATCGGAAATAGGAGAGGGGAAAGAAATTTAAAATTTAGGCAAGGGGACATGATGGGGCAGGGGGCAAACAGACTCATCCTCGATGGTACATGATTTTATACTTCGAAGTGGATCAGGGTAATGATTATTTGAGAAATCAAAAGGTGTATATTCTAATCTAAGGAGGGACACTGTCTGTAACACAGTTGTTTGAAATTAAAGAGGAATCCACCTCTGGAGTAAGTCGATATAGCTTAGTGCAGAACAACAACAAATGAAAGAATCGTTGGTTATATAGTGTCAAATAAATTGGACAAAGAACGGGAAAGTTGTCATTATTGAGATTTCTATGGGACTGTGTCAAAACAAGGAAATTGTTTTATTTTGTTCAACATTACGCAAAGTATCTCTGAACCTTTTCATAGTTTTCTCAAAATCCCCTCCAAGTAGAGGCGGCTGAGCGTTTTTCAAAGTGGGGAGGGGGGGGGGGGGGGGGGGGGGGGCGTCGGCACCAACTTAAAAAGACACTTTCTGGATAATTTAAAAAAAATATTTGTGAGGTTGCAGTGCGAGAAATTACAGCTAATAAAGAGGAAAAAATACAATGGGGTTTCAAGCACAATCTAATCATCATGAAAGTATGAAAAGACCTTTTATAAGAAAAAAAATGTTATCAACTTTAAAAGCTTTGGGTGAAATTAAATAAAAAGTTGATCTTTAAATCAGGAGTTCATATCTTTATGGTAAAAGGAAAAAGTGGTATTTATCCGAAGGGAAAAGGACAGCTAGTACAAAAGAAAAAGAGCAAGTTTCAAAATAAATAGGGGAATTATCTGAGATGAAAATGGGGCACTGCTCGCACCTGATAAAAGGCACTCACAAGACATGAAAAGGGGCACTTAAGGGAAAGAAAAAGGGGCACTTATTACAAAGAAAAGGGGCAATTATCAGCGGCCTAGGTTTTTATTTTATTTTACACCAATAATTGATAGATTATTTTGTTGCATGTAGAGTTTGGAGTGTGAGGACACACTTTTAAAACACAACTATAATCAGCTAAAATGTGGAATATATAATATGTTGGACCCCTATGGAAATCAGAGGAATATAATTATCTGTCCAGTAATTAGGCGCTGGAACAGCTGTCTTTTTTAAAAAAGGGTTCGAACGTAAGCTTTTCTTTGATAACCCTCCGTCGAGATTTCTTCTTACGCGTAATCCCCTGGAAATATATGGCGTTGAAAAAAAAAGAGAGAGATCTATACAAAAAAATAAAGCTGCCGTTGAATAGTCTACGTTTTAACGTAGATGGCAGCAATGAACAACTGAGCCTGGTACATGGTGCCTCCAGAATTCTGTTGTTGGTCCAATCTTTATCTTGATTTCACTGCAGCAAAATGTCAAAACAAAAACACGACCTTATGCATACTGGGTAACTGACCTTTGTAAAAACGGATTTTCTTAAACTTGGACGGCTAGATATGAGGCATAGATCTTATAGTAATACTGATTCTATCCTCCAAATCTAAAACGAACAAATGGAATGGCAATAATATTTTATTAAAATAGTTTATGTTTGTATATCCTCGTGAGGTCTTTTTCAGCGATTGATGAATTCTATCATATCCAATATATTAGGATATACAATAAGGATGTACATCAATGGTGCAACTTTGCTCTTAGTAGTGTGAAAGGTTAGGTAAGGGGGTGTGCATGTCTGCGATAAGAAAGAAAGAAAAGGAAAGAAAGAATGAAAGAAAGAAGAAGAATACGAACGAAGGGGAAGAAAAAGGAGAAATAGAGAGCCGGGATCAGTCCCTTTCGCGTTTGAAGTAAGCTCACTCTCACTTCTCTGAAATATATAGTGGCAAGATGATTGAAATTTGCCGCATTCAAAGCAGGGAGATTTCACATTTTACACACTAAATGACATCACCGGCGCCCCCATGCCGCCACCCGGACAATGAACTCAGCTTGCATTGGGTCATCTGTGCACCCCCATCTCACCCCCTTTGTCACAGAAAAGTTGGTGCCGTGTGAAAATAAGTCCGCATTATCTCGAGCACACACTCAGTAAATGCATTTGATTGTACATGTTCATTCAACCTCTTGAGCTGTACTCCATGTACTGTACAATCACCGAGTTATAGAAGAAAGAGAGGGCAAAACTGTTCGTCAATTGCTGATTTGAAACGGGTTTTGCCATCAAGCGTACAAAGTCAATAGACCTTCCGATTTCTTAGATCACTGCGTCCCCGCATGCAATATGTATGGCATTTTTACGTACAGTAAACGGCGTGGTCTGCACAATTACAACAGTACTGTGTGTCTACATACAAAGATTATGAGATTTATCAAAGGAGTGGGCTCACCGCAGTGCGTACGGCAGACAATGGCAAGGCATCGATCGCAAGCAGATGGCGGGAAAATGGTACACAATTTACAAGGGAGTTTTTCAAATGGCCCTAGCAACCTTTTAGCCTTTGTTCGCTTGTTTTGGGGGACATCAACGGCTTTGACTTTGAAAATCGGTTGTTAGAGTGAACTTTGATGAAGGAAAAAAAATGTACACGTGGTAATTCAGGAAATAATATAGGCCTACTGAAGATTCAACAATTACATGTTAACCAGGCAGATGTAAAGCCTGTCTCAACCCTGCATGGATATATAATTATTATTTCGAAATAGTACAGTGTTTATCCACGACTAAATTAGTTGTTACTGTAGTCACAACATGTAATTGTAAAATCTCCAGTATACTTCTTACTAGGCAATAAGGCAAGGCAAAAAAATGTACATGGAGGCTATACCAATTACCAAGCTTTTACTAGCCTATACTTTTCAGTGAGATAGAGAAGAGTGCATTACAACTCACGCAAAACCCAAAAAAGTTACATGTACTAATTACCAAGTATATGAATAAAAAGTTACACATAATATATACGTAGACCCATTAAATGTGCTTATAAAGTACTGTTTTTTTTTACTACACATTTGTGCATCTAGATGGTGGGGGATCGAGGGGGAGTGGCAAAAGGACACACATTTCGTGTGCTGCCCCCAGCCAAATTCGATTACGTTCGGGACAGCAGTTTGCCATTTTGTTCACCAGGTATTTGTTTACGCTTAAATGATCTGTCATGACTACAAATAAATACGTCATATTCCATGCCCTGGTTCGTTTTGTTGAGCCATCTGTGTATATTATGTATAACCCTCCCTCTACTATACATGTAGATATCGAAAATGAAATCAATACCTGAACAACTTGAAGTTTCCTTGAAGTACTTTGAGGCTATCACGTTTTCTTGAAGCAAATTTCACACATATTTCATATTTCTCATATCTTTACTTTCAAAGTTTTGAGATTTGGATGACAGGGGCCAAAGTGCCAAACAACGTTTTTGGATGGGTCGGAACTGATTAGAAAAATAATATTCTGGGCACCACTCTTTGTGTAGACACAGAGTCCATTTTGACACTTCATTTAATATACCAAAGTATACAGACCCTGCCTACGCAGTATGCTGGCCGTCTAGTCTCACAATTCAGACACTGTTACAGCGACTGACAAGGGTCTGTGTTAGTCTGCAAGCACAAACCCCGGTCAGTCGTACAAGAGAGTCTGCACTATAAGACTACCATAGGCCATGTACTGTAGCTGCTCCTATATTGACACAACCAGTAGGTAACTGGGCTAGGCTTATCTCAAGGCACAATCATTTTCTTGTTAAAGTGTCAAATTAGGGTCTGTGCTTGCAGACTAGGTCTGTGTCTGCAAACTATTTTTTGTGATAAGTCATACATTGTCATTTATACTTCAGGAAAACTTCAAATTTAATTAAATCAAGCGACTGTTAAAAAGCTTCTGCTACATCTTCAAGTCATTATCAATACACCAATAGCTCTTTACACCTAGTACACAGAGTTATCTCACATAGCAGGGCTCAATATTAATTCAATTCAGGACATGAAGGGGGGGGGGGGTCGAGGGGTCGATTTTTGCAAAATGAATACATTGTAGAAATTAAGATGTAGCCATGCAAGCATGATTTTAGAAAGACATTTGTTGCCCATTGACACTGGTAAGTGTAGAACCCTGCATATTGGAAATTGGTCTCACTCACTCTCTGTCATCTCCCTCCAGCCTTACCTCTTGCTCAATCCCTCATTTCTCATGTTATTATTGCCCTGTCTTATATGAATATGCTTCTCATTTTTGTATTCATATTGGGCGAGTGAAATCAATGTTTAGGCAACTGTTGAGACAAACTTGCTCCATGGAAACTTTTTAGCATCCTCACCCTGAAGGCCTCTATTTATTATTAACTCATTCACTCTCCTCAAACCATAAAACAATTCTCTCAGTACTGCATTAAAGAAAATGATTTGCAGATATACATATGATTGTTCTCTGAATTAAAAACATTGTTTATTTACGATGCAGAAAAAATATAACATACAATGACTGACAGATCGACACTGAAGGTTTATCATGCCTCATGAAGAAAAAAAAATACATGAAAAGGGTAAAACAAAGGATGCTTTACAAACATTTGTGAATTACTATTGATGGCACACTAAATGAAAATCGTAAAGACTGATCTTCATACCAGATACAATATTACTCTATAACTGTCTTCGATACAAGCTAGAGTATGGGGTTGAACTGTTTTAAAATTCTTTGATGTAAAACACCCTTTCAGAACATTTTTTTTCTTAAACATTAACTCTCAAACTGGAATGAACACATACATGTACTTTTAAAAAACCTATGTTTTGATGATTAAGTTGAAAACAGACAATTTCTGGCATATAACAATCCAAATTGAAGAACACCTTAAAAATCACATCAATTTCCAGCAAAATATACACCTCTGCAGAACAGTTCATCCAAGCTTCATTAGTTCAAACATATATATGTAAGCAAGTGACTTAGGCACATAGTTCCGTTTAGGATCATATAATGTTACTTGTACACACATAAAACAAACAGTACATATAGCTTGTGGTGTTACTCCTATAATATGCTGATACAACAACAACAAAATAATAACACATCAGGCCATTGAGCATGGCTGTATTAGTACAATGTATGACTGATACTCGGTCAAAAAATGTGGAAGACCTTATTTAGGGTTGTACACTGTAGCTAAATTCAGAACAAGCTATGAGCTAACAGTTTAATGATCGGGCAGATGAATTTTGCCAAAACATTCAAAAGCTAAAATTAAAGGCAATTATATTTTGATGCATGTTTTAACTAGTGGCACTTGACAAATCACTTTCCAGTCAACAAATATGTAATAGTGTCTATTACCCGTAGTTGCATTCTGACAGCATTTCCTATACAAAAATTGGACACCACTAAATTTTTATATTACATAGCTTGAATTTCCTTTAAATGAAGACAATGAAATGATATCAGCACTGTTAAAAAAATAATAAAAAGATGCAATTTTATACAATCTCTATTTTTAACTACAGTGGTAAATGTTATTTCACAAGAGTAAAGTAGCCTATGTCATACAATAGCATTAATACAAAACTTGACTAAAAACCTCGGCTTAATTTATCAGTAAGAACATTATGCAGGTTTCCTGTCACTTTGCGCGAATAATAGTTCACACAAGTCTACTATTTACAGAACTTTGTACACATTTCATTTTATTGTTACTTACAAAACACAAGGACTTGTCAGTTGTGCCAAGCGTTGCTCAGAGACATAGACATAATTAACAAGCAAAGTGATTGAAGTATTTTTGTATCCTAAATCAACTCTGCACCCTAACAACGTTATGATTGTTAAATTAATGAACCCGATTTTTAACTGTCGATTTATACAACTACAAGATTGTTCTGTTGATCTGAAATGTATCGTACACTTCAGAAAATGGAATTAGTCTACATCATTACATGTGATTACATTTCCGAATTTCGCAAGCATATTTTGACAGAATAATGATGGACGAATGGTAACAAACATTGCTTGCACATAGTCTATCTATTCATAATTTCATGAAATGTTGAATGAAGAATTATATCCTTTCAAGTTACATACATAAAAAAAGGAGACCCAAATCATCAACTTCGTAATTACAATTAGGATGGCCTGAGCAACATCTTCATTCATCAATTCATTAACATGGATCTTGATCTAGAAATTTAGAATACAGAAAACATATATCATTATCATGTCAGAAATGCAATATCTCTATCAAAGGTCCATCATTTTCACACTTCTTGTTGATATTACTGATGGATACAAATTGACTGCTACTAAAACATGGTGCAAAATGTTGACCAGTTAGTTAGCTTCATCAACAATTGGTAACAATATCATCATCAGGTTGGATGGTCTTCATAAGGTTGATGGTGCACTTTATAAGATGGCAGTCTGATTGAGACTAGGCCTACAAATAGTTTAGTGCACTCTTTACTCTTCGTCACTGTCAGAATCAGAGCTTGAGTCATCTGAAGAGGAGTCGTCTGAAGAACTTGAGCTACTCGATTCCTTCCTCACCGGCTTTTTCACTTGCTTTGGCTTCGATTCCTTGAAGATGGCCATCTCTCTCATGTAACGCTGCTTTTCTTGTGCAGCTTCAGCATCATACTTGGCCTTGTCTGCTGGGGTTATTGTCTTCCAGATGGCTGCAAGCGCTTGTGCAATCTTTCCAACTGACCAATCTTTGTGTTCCTGCTTGATGGCACCTCTCTCGTCTCGACTGAAAAGGAAGAACGCCGACAGATTCCTCTTTGGTGCATCTGGATCTTTCTTGGCTCGGCGTCGACCACCCTTCGCATTCTTTTCTTTCATTGGAGGTACGTAGCCCGACATCTCCCGATCATATCGGATCTTATCAGAAGCTGATTTATCGTTGAAGGGACGCTTGTCTCCATCATCCATATGCTTCCATCTATCAGCACATTCCTTAGAGAAAGCGGTGAAATTCACTTGCCCTTCAGCTTTACTGCGCCGATCCTGTACAAAGTACGCGTAGGCAGACATGCGGCCACGGGGCTTATTTGGGTCCTTCTTTTGCTTGACCATGATGATATCTTCAAAAGTTCCACGTATTAGTACTCACAATAACTGCAGCTAAATGTTCAGATAAATAACGTGATGTTACCTTGGTTTATAATGCTCTAAATGAAGAAATATTGCCAAGTTTGCGGGGGTGTAGAATGTAGATGAACGGCAGCTACAACACGTGAGGTACTGGCCAAGCTTACAACACAATGCTTATGGCGCGAAATGCCTATATAGAGACAGCGTGCTGACGCCGAAACCGTACATGTATATGCTAATGAACCGAATTTATCGACTAAAACGTGGTACGCACTGTATGGTGACGCGTAGAGGGTACAAACAAACCAAAAAAGTAAACAATTGAGTGTTTCTACTCTTCAGGAAATTAGGGCTCTTTCAATGAAATATTCGGGAAATTAAACAATTCCGGGAAGTTTCATAAATTTGTAGGAAATTCAAAAGAAATACCGAAAAGTGGGAGTTTTTCTCTTTTATCATATAATGTTTGGCTTTACTACTCTTTTAGAAATGTAATGTTTTACCAATTTTCTCTGAGTTAGGTGTATCAAGTTCATTTGAGCTCGCAAAAATTGGAAGCTTAAATTAAAATCTATATTTTATTGCAAAATAAGATATGACGTTAGCCTCCCAGCAATTCATGCACGAAGAACAACAAACATGGCACGTAAGAGGGATCAAACTCCAAGAAATCACGTGTTCTATTTCAGGACATTTTAATGAGTGGGAACGCTGATTACAACCAGCCAAAATGACACTTAAAAAATATATTTAAAGATAAATGTTGCACATAGCCAGGTACTCAGGTTCGTTAAAGCAAGTTTAAGAAATAATCCCTATATACCACCAAATCATGCTGAAAGCTAAATTGGCTTCATTCTATAAATCCCTGATGGATTCTCAAAAATACAAAGCAAGAAGATATAATTTAATAGTGTCACTCTTAAGTACAGGATTTGAAATATATATTTATTAACTATATTCTATCCTTTATTACCTCCCCTGACCATGCACCAGACACGTACGCAGGGCCCCCCCTCAATTTGTTGTATGTGTGTGCTTTGGAGGACCCCCCCCCCCCTCAAATTGTTTTTAATTTAAAAAAAAAAAAAAAAACACTTTTTGTGTGTGTGTGCTTAAGGGTGAGAAAAGTGACCTTATTATAATTTGATAGTGCTACTCTTAAGTACAGGATTTGAAATATATATTTAATTATTCTATCCGTTATTACCTCCCCTGACCATGCACTATAGGCACGTACGCAGAGGGCCCCCTCAATTTGTTTATGTGTGTGTTTTTTCAAATTGTTTTTAATTTAAAGAAATAATAATTAAAACATTATTTTGTGTGTGTGTGTGTGCTTTGATAAAAGTGACCTTACCCTCCCTCCCCCCCCCCCCTCCTCCCCTACTGAACGAAATAACGGGTCGGCATAAATTCCTAATCTGTTCCGGGACAACAAAAAAATATGTGCGTCATTTCTCGTACATGAAAAATAGAAGTTTCGAAAAAAATGACTTCAAATATGATTAGGTGAGAAATCATTTTGCGGCATGCAGGTCTCATATCATGACTGTGCCGTAATGCCATAATCGCACAGAAGTTCATGAGAAAGACGACATATTAATACTGTCGATACATACTGGTACTGTACCTACTATTACTACTAACCACTCATTCTATTGATAATATTAGTCATAAAGAATTACAAATTATCGGATTATATTAATGATGATAATAAAACGATGATGATGATTTCGATAATGATAATAATAATGATAGTAATGATAGTAATGATAATAATTATAACAATAATAATAATGATAATAATGAATAGGCCTTACGAAAGGAATACTAAGCGATTTGATCATGCATTTATACATTCACAAGTTGAGTTGATTTGATCGACTCTTTCGCAGGCACGTAGCCAGAGTTTGATGTTTAGGGGCGTGGGGGGGGGGCACATAATTACATGTTATCGATTGAGGTAAAAAAAAAGGGGTTTAAAAAAGTTCAACCGATCTTGGAAAGAAAAAATTGCCCCCCCCCCTCCCCCCCCCCCCCTCCCTCCCCCTCCCCCCTCCCCCTCTTCCCCCTCTTCCCCCTCCCCCCTCCCCATCCCCCTCTACCCCCTCCCCCTCCCCCCCCCGAGGCTACGTGCCTGCTCATTCGACCCTCTCGGGGTATGCGAGCACAAAAAAACAAAAAAACAAAACATTTCAAGATGTACATTTATTTCAATAAACGAGAGCTTGAGACCTCGACAAACAGTTGAGTTGGGTCACCCCCGTATCAGAACTTGAACATGCGACATTATTATATACGTGCACCAATCCATTTTCTTTAATTTACGAAATCCAAGGAGCTATAGAATGTTATACATCGTGCTATGTGACACCCATGTCACCATTAAATTATATCAATCAAAATTTCGAGAGAAAAAAAGTATGTGATTTTATCAATCCAAAATATTTCTGACAGCGACAAGAACGCCGAGCTCAAATTATCTACATAAACCTGTCTCTAGTTTCAGTTTGTGAACTCTTTCCTTACTCTCACGCCCTCATCGCTCATGCCCTTTACAGATCCGTAATCCTTGAGAAGTGTAAGTCTCATTGAGAAAGCTTGTAAAATCCCATTCAATCTACATAGTTACTATTCTGAAAGTTAATTTATTGATTTAGAATGATTGCTTAATTATTCTTCATTGCTATAGTTTCATATTTGAATACGTTAAATGTACAAAGTTGTAGACAAACGGTGACTTGAAAGCCCAAACTTCTAGTAATGCAGATTGATTGTGGTCCCATTTACTGGGAATCACAGCGGTAACGGGACTCGTATTGCCCAGTGTGAATTGTGATTACTGATGGCACTGTTACGAAAGCTAAATCTATTCTAAGGGTCTAATATTTGTTATCAAATGGCGAAAGGTTACAATGCAGTGGATCTATTAAAGACAAACCCTGGTGATTAATTACTTTATAAATTTGGTCTACGAGTTGTAGACCCAACTTTTACTAATGCCTGGCAATGGCCAATGCAATGGCAATGCCCATCAACGTGCAGCCTATTCTCGTGCAGCCTATTCTCGATCCGACTCTTTGTGGCAAGCCAAGGAAATGGAAAATGAATGAGTGAATGAATGAACATGAGTTCATGAATGGTGTAGGCCTAATGTAAACGGGTAAATGTGACTGCAAGTAATGCCTAACTTCTGATTTTGTGCATTGAAAAGGAACAAACGATTAGCAATCATTCGTAACAGTCAGTAGGCCTACAGTCAGTAGAATCTAGGCCCTAACAATATTATTATTAGACCCCTAAGTAACATTAGTAACAAGTATTAAAGTAACACTAACTGACGGTGACAGTCAGTAACAACATTAACAATGAATCATTGATTGAATGATTATAAGGCCTTCTCTTGACCTAGTTTTTTTCTACTAAATAGATCTACTAACTTACTTCAGAGCTAGTTGATAATGATATTAAAAATGAAATGTGTCCTAGACTCCTAACTAAGGTCTACTAATATTTGCACCAAGGCAAGACCACATAGGTCTACCCCTGCATGCCGTGATGTAAACTAAAATTTAGATCTAAATAAAATGTGTTCGTGTAAATCACCCATTCCCGCGCCCATTGTCACATTGAAGTTTGAACCTTGCAAACTACCCTTCGGCTTTCACTAGTGGGCTCTTCCTTCTACTCGTATGATTACCAGGTAAACAAAAAAGCGGAAATTTGATACCAGAGTGATACTGATAATGATACTTTTGAAAGAGATATCATTTGCTTTATATTTCCAATGTGTTTCCGATCATGATTATACTGATAATGAGCTAACATAAATACACATCATCATCACGAATCGTCTAGTCTATCATTAGTTTTTAAAAAAAATTATATCATTATTTTTATCTATTATTGTAGTTTGCTTTTATTTGGATCATTTTCCTGTGATACAGGTGTCAAAGTATTGAAAAATGTACCATTGAAGGATTTATGATGGCACTGATTACCAAAAGTATGATTATTTTGCAATGCAAATTTACACTAGTCTAGGTCTAGTACTTAACTTCGTTATCAAGTGATCAAAATATTCAGAATTTATTTCATTGTTATTTTCTCTCTAGTGCCAGCTGTGTTTTGAACTGAGCAGCATACCAGTGGAGCTATGGCCAAGTCAAAGAATCACACATCTCATAATCAGAGTGAGTACAGTCAATGCAATGTCAGTTTGTTCAGAATGATAATATATTTGTTCACCTATTTCTATTTAAGATCAACAAGGACAACTGTAATTAGCACAGTGGGGGAAAGGGCCAGATTAAATTAAGATGTGTTGCTAGATAACAGGCCTTGTCATATTTTGTAAATGTAATTCATAAAAATGTTTCTGATACTATAAATGCTCTCTTTTGGATGATTGATATTATGCAATCTATAAGGCCATTTAATTTTGTTAACATGTTTAGTGTCCCCGCCCGCTTCCTTTTTGGGGGCCGCCACCTTTTTTTTTTTTTTGTAAAGAAAAAAACATGAAAAACACTGCTAAAATGGATCAATTTCTGATTTAAAAAAAAATATAGAAAAATGCCAGGGGCCCGACTGTCAGGGAAAATGTACCGAGCGGCCATTTTGAGCAGCCATTTTGAAAGAAGAAAAAAAAAGAGCCTCCTCCTTCCTATTTTGTCAAAAAAAACAGGAGGCTACACATTTTTATTTTTTTATTTGGCCTAATATGGTGAATTACTGAATGCATTTTTAATGTCTTGTGTTAATTTGTAAAGCAATAGGCCTACAGTATACTGGTAGCTGATACAGTATGTTAATTCCTTTTTTCCCCTCGCACACTAGGTTTCAAGGCTCATCGTAATGGGATCAAGAAGCCCAAGAAGCACAGATACACAGCTCTGAGAGGGGTAAGAAGATTTGCTTTACAAACATAAAAGCTATTCATTTTGTCATCAACAACAACTAAGAATGTATTGGGTACAAATCTTAGGCTAAGCTAATGAATATTAAGCTTGAGATAACTTGGGCTGGAAAAAGTGTCTATCAGTGAATTAATCCCAAGGGCCGATTTGCCAAAGTTTGTAAGTTTCAACTTTCAAGACCGAAATTCGGGTTTGTAAATATTTGTTAAACAGCAAAACATTCAGATGAAGACTTGACTCACCTATTCATATGCATTTCATTGGCTTTTAAAATATTTTTGGACTCACAATTTCTCTTAAAAAATTGTTTCTCTTATTGTTCATGATGAATGAGAAATAAAGAGTCTCATATTTCCCTGTAAACTTGTTGGAAAGATGATTTTCAAAGGAGTTATCAGTTTTCAAGCATGTTATATAGTGCAATATGTTTATGTCTGTATGTTTACCAATGAATAAGCGAGTTCGTAACCAGGATTTGCGCATTGGCAGATAAAGGTCATTCGTACCCGAATTGTCAAACCATTGATACAAATACTCAGATCGTGCTCATGAAAGTTATGTAATCAGTATTCATTTATGCACCAACAGTACATTTATCTGATACACAGGTGGAAGTATTCTTCTCAAGAGGCAAACGTAAGGTATTCATGAAGCACCGCCATCACTTTGGCAGTGATTATTCTAAAATGCACAGGTGGGAAGTATCCATCGTGTCTAAGATCTGTGGGTATTTTGGGATCAAGCGGTCCAGAGCTATTTACAAACTCGCTTATTAAAAGACGATTTCAAGAGTTACCTTTATCTCATTTTATTTCTTTCCCAGATGGATTCCAAGTACCTGAAGAACATGAGGTTTGCCAAGAAGCACAATGTTCGCCACCCAAAGGTTGCAGCATAAACATCTCATGTATAGAGAGGGAAGGATCTAGCACTCTTGGACAAGGCCTCTGGTGGCTTAGGACGACAATAAAGAACAGTATGAAAGACTGTATAAAGACAACAAATGCAGAGGCTTTTTGGAGATGGAACATTGGATTTGAATAAAGAACCAGTCGGGAGTCTTGTCCAGGAAAAGTAATTTTGTACAATTGATTTATCGGTGAAATTGTCGCGTGTTAACTGTGTCGGACTTGTACTGTCGCATGGGAGGGGAGAGGGACACTGGTGTGCATGTTTGCGTTCAGATTGAAAAAGTTAAGCTGGAGTTCTGGAAGTCTATAGTTAGAAAAAAAAAACTGGATGAAAATAGATTTCAATTGTTTATCATGCAATAACTATGGGTCTTTTGGACCAGCACAATGATATTAAGTAAACTGTTCTGGAATTCACATACAAACTCCTATTCTTTATCGTTTTTTCTTGTAGTACTCTAAATGTGCTGTTCTACCAAAATCCTTGGCAGCATTTATTTTATAGGCAATCTTGAACTTTGAACAGTCAAAGTTACAAACAATTCAGTTAATATTTGCCATGCAGTCCTTTTCAGAACTCCAGTTTACCTTCAATATCTTAAAAATTGTGTATTACTAGTCGGTTTGTTGTGAAAAGGTAGACCAGTGTTCCTGCCCGGGGTGAGTTAGTTATTTTGACAAACAGCTTTGGTGGTGCATAATTTCATACCCTAACCTAGACTCAACATTAATGGGCCTGTTGTTACACATGGGCCCTCAAATTGTTACTTTGGATCACCAAAATTTACGGCTTTCAAATGAGGACCATACATACAGACCCTAAAAATCTGAGTCTGGATTCCTACTGATAAAGTTTGTGTGGAGCCATGTGACGCTCTGATTCTACCAGTTGCCATTAAAAAGAAGGGGTAATAATACCATTTGACAAAACCCACCATGCCCAGTCAAAAGATAGAGAGATAAAGAGTGAGAGAGAGAGAGCTGATGTAACCCCCAATGAACTAGTTGTCGAAAACAAAATATCGTCTGTTCAGAGTCAGAAGCGTGTTGAGTCATATCTGGGTCTAAGCAGACGATGTGTAACTTGTATGTTTGAGAAAGCGAAGATACATTTATGTGTGTATTGGGTGTCTTGGCACAACTTTTGGCATATCAGTCCCATGACTTTTTTTCAACAATATTCCCTCTATTGGTATATACTGGCCAATGTGGAGTAGTCATACTAAATACACATGTATAATGTACTGTACTTGAATCCAATCCATGACTTGTGTATGCCTGCCCTTTTCATTCAGGCCCTGTAAACTGAAAAGTAGAATATTTTGATATATTTTGCTGCCTTTTAAAGGTAATACAAAGTTTTGGTATGGGGTCATGAATTTGGTTCAACTGAACATATTGGAAACATGCGATCCAACCATATTCGGTGATCGCTGTTGCACTTGAAATCAAGTCTAAAGTTATGAAATTGTAAATAATACACTCTTTATGTTGTATAGCTCCCTCTCAAGGTCAAGATATTCATTCAGCTATAAAACGATGTTTCTTGACTAAAATCGACCGATTAGCTATTCCCGTTTGGAAATTATATATCACAACTACATATTCTGAGATTTTCATGGTCGTAGCTACCATTGTACGGCCGTAGGCACTATTTGAAATTTACCAGGACCACCAGTAAATTTGTATATTAAATTTTTCTCAAAAGCAGCAGTGTTTTAGGGGCTAAATTTTCTCGTGCTTATAATACATCCATAGGGGCATCCAAATATATCAAAATTGTTAAGAATCACTATCCACCCAATTTCTTAAAATTTCCCGAAACTTTGTATTACCTTTAAGATAAAGGAAGAGGGAGGGGAGGAAGATACACCACATGTTTGCCAGGACACACCTCTACGAAAGTGATGACAATGCTGGAGAGAAAAGCATATTTATGCAGACTAGATGATAATGAAGGATAGAGAAAAATAGTGAAGGGCGATTTCAATTATTTGTACAGATCAGAGATAGAATCGGGAGCAGGTCGGGGAGGGCACGGCCCAAGCAAAGAGGGAAGGGATATTAATTGGTAATGAAATTCCAACATGTTTATTTTTTCAAAAGGATTGAGAAATTTGAGTTATGCTGTGAAACATGTACATGGTTGGGTTACTACCGTTGCATCATAAACAAAAGGAAAAAGCAATTTTTGTCCCAGTACGTTGTCGCATTAATCTAGCTTCCATGTAATTGGTCTAGCGCCATCTAGTGTTAAACTGGGAATCACCAACACCAAAGAGCATTACATGGTCATGCTGTCAAAAGCATTGAAGAGGACACATCATATTACAAGGATAATCACTTGCCCTTAACCCTTGAAATAATGTTTGATCCTATAAAATGGACTCTTATCGACACCAGTTTATGACTCAATAGCAGCAGTTGTGTAATCTGCAGACACAGCAAAATACCCAAACTTGACAATGAAAAAAAGAGTAAAATACATTGTACGTGTAATTAAAATACGTCACTGATTTATAGAGGTGTCTCGAGGCCATTCAAACAGAAAATGGTCACTGATGGGATTTGATTTGCTTGTATATTAGCGGAAACTTCACAACAAGCAAAGAAATATGAAATCCTCGCAAGAGTAGGTCTACAAAATATTGTAATTTATTTTCTAACAAGACCCCTCCCCCACAGGATTTTTTTTTTTTTTTTGAATTGGGAATTGAGATCATTTCCATGATTCGTGTAACGTAGAATATGATTATTTTAACATCATCATACTCTAAAATCGTTAATAAAAATAAAAAAAAAACAACTTACGAACCGATCCATTCACAAATCTCACAATGGGGGCGCTGTTTAAATACACGGAACAGGAGTACGGCTCTGTCGCGGTAGGTAAACCGCCGTTTTGAAAGAACCCAGATCAGAGAACAAACATGGATTGATGGTTCTCTAAATATAATTCCCTCACGACTCGCAATCAAATTTCGTCCTTTTTTTTTCCCTTTCCTATTTTGCGTACTTCACAGCTTGTTGCATTTAAAAATTGAATACATGTATCTGGACATTAAAACATCTTTGGTTTGGGTAGGGGTGTGTAGGGTCAAATATCTTCAATTTGTTGTAGTCAAAATAATTGAAAAAGAAAAAGGATTAAATAGTCAGTTCTATTTATTTCGTTTCGTTTGACTTGATTGTTGAAAAACAAAATGGAACATTTGTTTTCAAATTTGATAATATGACGACCATTCATTACCGTATTGGGAATCTGAATATCTAAATACAATCCCCATTTTACCCTAGGTTTTTTCTTCTGACTCTCCGCCCTGTCATGTTGAAAAAACGATCCAAAAGATTTTTTTTTTTCATTCCCCTGTATTCCTTTACATTTGTTTTATTTGTTGTTCTCCTTCATATTCTTCATCATTACTGGGTTACCCTGGTATTCTTCTAATCTACTCAATTTTCTTCTGAGCTTCTGATCTGCTCCTGTATACCTTTCCTTCACTTTCTTTTTCTTCTTTTAAACCTTGATCATCTATTTCTTCGTTTCTTTTGTTATGTTTTCTGTCTTTCATTCATTATTAAACTGTGATCATTAAGGCATCTTATGAAATATTGAGGATTTAATATTAAAGATGTGACAATATCTCTTACCTCGTATAAAAGGGATTTTTTTTCTCCATATGACTTGCAAGGGTTTATATATAATTGCAGTAATTCGGTTCATTAAACCGTACACCATCGTTCTAAAGAATTTAAACAAAATGTTCACCGGCGATGCGGAGTCGCATCTCAATAACATACTCGCGGTCGTTCCAAATTTAACTGCTCCAGAGTTATCTTTAGCCCTATGAAGATTTATCATTCGATGCAATACAATCTAGTGGCGGGAATGAGCGAATGGGTTTACCTCTTCTTTATTTCTTTGTTTATTTATTCACTTCTTATATCTTTCATTAATTCATTTATCCTTTCTTTCCCCCTTCCTTCGTTCTCACTTTTTTTTTCTTCTTTCTTTTTTCTTCTTTCATATCTTAATTCATTATTTATCTATTTCCTTCTTCCCTTTCCTTTCTTTCATTCTTTCTTTCTTCTTCCAATAAACTACAAATGAATTTCATTTACTTCCTGTTTGCGATACCCACATTGCAGCTATATTCTGAAAGGTCAAACACCACCCTCTCCCTCATCCCATATACCTCGTACTTGCCGTCCATATTATTTTATTATTTCATTATTTCAGGGTTTTCGACCATGTAGAGAAAACGAACCGGTTATATATCCCTCATCTACATTTTTCATAACGTTCACCCCAACAGAAACATTGATATAAGATATTTTTCATATTCCATGTGAGTCCTTGGGTTAGAGCCAGGCTGATCCATCGCGCAAATACAGTCGCTTTCTCGGTCGGACGATGTTTTATTGATTTTTCTATATCTATTTGGCGGCCGAAATGGCTATAGCAGAATGAATATTTGAATATTGGAATTACTAACATCCCCTTTCCGCTCTCTTCCAATTGCGATCTTGAGATTCAAATACCGGAGACGCGATGGCACCCCCCCCCCCTCTTTTTGTTTGTTTGCGAGGGATTGTCTATATATTTTCAAATCAGTGTCTCTCATCATTTTGTATTTCGATATACAATTATGATGGAAGTTAATAACTCTTTCCCAACAGTCGACTGTCTGTATCGTATTTGTTGAATAAGAAACAGTTCTTTCATCTTATAATTATAATTATAATAGACGTACTAATCTCAAGCATGTTCCACAAATAGAAATATCATTGTGATTTGATTAATCTATTGTGTGTGAATATCTCGCGAATATATTTTGACGTAAAATAATGATATTAATAATAATATCACGGTTTTCAACAGAGACCAATGCACTAGCTCTGTGACACGCGGGAAGAAAAACACGAAGAGCTTGATGCGATATATACACATTAATATTCTTCTCCTTTTTTTTTTTTTTTTTTTTTTGGGGGGGGGGGGGTGATCATGTCCTTACAATTGATTAATTTCCACAAGTCTATAGAGTCACCATTCTTACTTGTTATTCCACATGAAGATTGATACATGATATTGTGGGATAGAGAGCAAGAGAGAGGGAGAGGGAGAGTGAGAGAGAGAGAGAGAGAAAGAGAGAGAGGGGGGAGAGAGAGAAAAAAAAAAGGGTGAGCAGGGGCGGATCAAGCCGGCGGCGAGGGTGGGGGCCCCAATTGGTGAGAAAATATTTACCGATAAGCGATTGTTTTACTCAACACCCCCCTCCCCCTTGAGCGATAAATGTGAGGGGTGGTGGTAGTGAGCATTTTCTTTTTTACTCAACAGCCCCAGCCCCATCCCCCCCCCCCCCCTTAAGCAAACTTTTTTTTTTCTAAGGTAAAATTAACGTTACCAACAAATTGCCAGGGGTGCCCTGGATCCGCCCCCGGGGGTTGGGGCAAGGGAGTATAAATATTGCATTACAAAATGTACTGAGTGACCATGATATTATTACCAAGCACATGATGATTAACATGGGCATGTTAATTTTGTTGTACATGCAATTAATGTTAGGAGGAAGTCCTGCACCCAAGACAGTGAATACAAAGTCATTCCATTTGTCTTTCATTATCTTTCATAAAGTCCCACTTCAATGATTTATTGTCCCGATTTCTTGAAATTTTGACAATGTGTGATGACTATTTGACACATCCGGTTTGCTTTCTCAATATTCAATCATTATTATTGACCGGTGTTCATTATAACTCAGTAAGTTCCCTCTATGTGTTAGTCACTAACAAAAAAATAAAGCAAATTAAGAAAATGATTCCGGTATCCTTTTCGGTAATTCGGTATACAGGCCAACAATGTTTCTATAACCATGGTGATACCGTCATTTTTCGACGTTCTATGAAGGTTGCCATAGTGCGTGGGTATTTTACTTTCGATAACACCACGTCAGTCTGTGATGCTATACGTTGGACTGTTTGTTCTTTCATGCACTTTTGGCTCCAAGTTTAGAAAATGGAAGAAAAGACATAGGAAGAGAAGACGCTGCAAAAAAAACACTGAGGTTTAGTCGAATCGAATTAAAAAATGATAATACAAACAAGAGAGAATAATTTGGTGATCTAATCATTATTTCTTGTCAATACTTACTACTGATTTTCGTGGATAGCTTCAGGAAAGATTAATGGCCTAACGGAGAGTAAAGTAGAGCGTGGATGCAGTCATTAAACGTGCACTGGTATCAATGGGGAAAGGGGGGGGGGGGCTAGCGGTCTCCCTAGGTGAAATACATATGAAATGAACGAGGCCACCAAAATAATAGGGGAAGTTCATGTTGTCTCTGTTTAATGTTCATTTCCCTTTTATTTTGTTCTCCCTATACTTTCCCTACCCCTCCCCCATTTTCTTATGTTCTTTACCATTTAATGGGGGCACATGATTGTGTCCCCATGCCCTTCCCCCGTATCAACGCCACTACTAACAGTGTTTAGTCTATAATTATGACAAGGAGTTCTGCCTTTAAACCAGTTCTCATACGCTCCTGCTCATTCTCTCTCTCTCTCTTTATCTCTCTCTCTCTCTCTCTCTCTCCGCTCCCATCTCTCTCTCTATCTCCCCCCCCCCCCCCTCTCTCTCTCCCTCTCTGCCTGGCTCGCTTCTCGCTCATCTCCAATCGATAGAACAAGCAACCAATGAAGATTGAATTTATCGGGATACCTGCTCGATTCGGAGAAATCCGGTGCGAATGAGAGAAACGAGTACACACCGAGGACTGATTGGCGTCATAGCTCGTCTCGTGAAACCCTTCTATACCGGTGCATTTTAACCGTAAACATGCTACTTATTACTTATTAAGGAAGTATATACGTAGACATTCAGATAATTAATGCTTGATCCATTTGGATCGGTGGTCATTCAGTGAGATTCCTGTGTTTTGGATTAAAAATGAACTTGATATTAATTTTGAGCATATAGCCCTATTATATTGTATGTATTTTTATCGTATTTTCAAGATCATTGTGACTGGCGAAGCTAGAGGGAGCAGCCAACACGCAGCACCTCTCTATACTTTTTAGTGAGTATGTATGTATGTGTGGGGGGGGGGGGGGGGTGGGGGCGGTCCCCTATAATAATGCAATAAACTTGATAAAATGCCATTTAACTCATTATTTTAAGTTTGCATTGAAAACAATGTAAACAATTGTCTATTTAGATTCTTAAAAAGGCACTTGATTAAAAGGTACTTTCTGGATCTTCTAAAATCTAAAGAATTATAACCTTGTTTTAAAATAAAGAGGGATCTTTCAATTAAAAAAAAAAAGGCACATTCTATAAGTTCAAAGAGGCATTATTGAGGGATAGAAAGAAAGGGGCCTTTTTAGTTTGAAAAAATTGAGGGAACTGTGCCCCTTTCCCGTGTACGTATGTTTACCATTTTCTGCAAATTTGATGATGTAACAATGAATTCTAGAAAAAAAAAACGTGCAATTTCCTTTTTGTTTTTGCCAGAGTAAGTTGCTTTTGTTTTGTTTTTGTTTTGTTTTGCCAAAGGTGAAAAGGAAGAAATATTCAGAAGTGCATATAGGGAAGCCATTTTCGAATGAAAGTCCGAATACATAGAGAAGGGTCGAGCTTGGGGTTGATCGAGGATCCGGGTTCCTGATAACCACTGAATCATTGCGTGATGAAATCCGGATATCAGGAACCCGCGATTTGGTATTTGTGGTCGGGTAGGAGGGGTAATTATTGTAAAGATCATTATCAGTACCAGATAATTTTCTTTCACTCTCTTTTATAGTCCCTTTTTTTTTTTCTTGCCGTGTAAGTCATCCATTCCATCCTTCCTTTCGTTTCATTTTTCATACACGGAAGAGTTGTCAATTCTACTTTACTTATTATTTCCATTCATTTCTTTTGTCAATGCATTTCATGTATTCATATAGAGGGAGCTTTATGATAACTATAGTAGACAAGTCATGTAATACAAACATAAACGAGGCATCAAGGAAAAAGGGTTGGGGGTCGAAGTATAGTGTTACTCTTGCAGACGATTTTGTTGTTGTTGTTGCAATGTTTATAATCGTTGAAGGTGTCCAAAAATTATTCAATAAAATTTCCAATTTTGGAATACACATTGGATTGGTCTTGCAGTCGATGCAGCCTGAACTACATTATTGGCGAGTACTTTCGCTAAAAAAATGGCTTCAGTCCTGTTCTGGATATTAAACTTTGGCAAAAATAATTTAAAAAAAGTACAAAACAAAACACATTATTGTACACAAAAGTTAAAATATGAGGTGATAGTGATGGTGATGTTGGTGGTGGTTGCGATGACGACAATTTCCACAATGATGATGATGATAATGATGATAATGATGATGATAATGATGGTGGTGGTGATGATAATAATGGTGACGACAATCGGATAATAATGACGACGACGACGACGATGTTGGTGATGATGACGACGATGGGGATACCATGATGACGTACAAGCCATTGTACATGCAGATACATGATAATAAGTGCTTGAATGTATAACAAATTTCAGAAGTAATTACTGACGTGAGCGGATAAGGTAATAATGTTGACAGTTGCAGCAACAGAAAACTGTATGCGTTGTCATGGAGGACGAAAATACATACATGAACAAACAAAACTCTACTGAAAATAGAAAACGAAAACAAAACAAAGCAAATGAGCTCAAAACCATTTAAGATGGAGGAACTGAATTGATGAAAAGAAGCCCGAAACTAATTATTGAAGTAAGAGGCATTATAGAGTAAATCTTGCCGTTGCGGGAGGCCTATTTTTTTTCTCTCTCCCTTTTCTGTTTATTTCGTTATGCGATGGTGGAAGGGGCGCGTGAAATACATGAAATCGTATATCAGATTATTCTTTAATATAATAGACCCTATAGTAAATCACATGAACTAGATAAGTTTGGATTTTTTTCGTTTCTAGTTTGCTATTTAAAACATGCCACGTTTACGATATAATGTAACTTTCTTTACAGAGCTATCAAGCCAAATGTATTGATGTCTTGTTATCATTATCATTATCTTTCTAGAGACAGTCAGAGAGCAAAGAGGAGAGAGAGAGAGGGGGAGAGAGAGAGGGAGGGAGAGAGAGAGAGAGAGAGAGGGAGAGAGAGAGAGAGAGAGAGAGAGGGGGGGTATAAGGTTTATTACCAGGTCGAATGAATCATTACGAAAGAAGCCTTGAATGATCCCTTTATACTTTCTATTTAGATCAGCACAACAAATTCTCATATACCCCAACAATGAGAGGACAAGCTTAAATAGGTGATGACGGTGTCATTGATGAATTGCACAGCAAGCGAGGAGTACATGTAATAATTATGTAGTAAATTATTTCTTCGTTTGATTGCCAATCAAAGAATAAAATTGGTGACGGATATCACTTTCCATACAATGTGGCCCGTCATTAAGTCGACTAAATGCATCATAATCATGATTATATGGTAGACAGTTGCTAAAATCGAATTTTGATTTATCACTATCGATTTACCAATAGAAGCCATTGGACTTAAGAATAACAAATCAGTAAATTTGCAAAAAATAAAATAAAATTTAGTACCAGAAAAAAGGATCGGTATCTAAAATCGCACATAAGTATAATTATGTCAATTGGAAATTGGCTATTTTGTAAAATATATACTCACTATCTTACTATTCATACCATTTATTTGAAAAATGAGAATGACTGTATTCTAACAACACCATTTCAAACCATCGGCACCTGGTAAAATGACGTTGGGAATTGCTGATGTCTATTCAATTTCCAAACTGGGCGTTGGTCTGTATATTCATTGAAATTGCTTAACGACATTATTCTCCATGAGGAATACTGCTTATCCGTAAATTCATCCATTCCGCCACGCCCCCAGTTGCAAAGCGTCAGTATTTGAAATAGCATTTGGGCTTTATTCACGCCCTCTTTCTCCTCCACCTCGTTCTCCTATCTCTCGTGAAAGTCAATCAACGACTCTCAACAGAATAATTATGGATCAACTGATCCAATTCCTAATAGTAAAAAGCTCTCTATATAAATTATGAATAATCCTGGAATTCCGAGATTGATAGACCAAGGACAAGTTTAAAATTAATTATTTTACTAGTAATTTGAAATTTTACTGAAATATAATGCCTATAATGCCTATAAACCATTTTAAAATAATGTATCGATTAAATTGGCTGCATTTGACACGTTAAAATAACCCATAAAACAACATGAACTGGATCCAACGAATACGAAAGATAAGAAAGGTTGCGAACAATTCGAAATGAAGAAAATATGAAGAAAAGAAAAAAAGTGATGATGAATCTTTATGTAAGAAAAATAAATCATCTTAACATCCATCTAGGCATGTGTTCGAATGAACTTCTGTACCGAAGCAGTGACTATTCTCTATTTTTATTGTGGTTTGACCTTTACGAAATAATGAAACAAGACTATCCGACATCGCCTGGAGCTTTAGTAATGATACCCGTCTATCTCCTCTCACTTCTCAATAATGAAATAGCCTGAGTTTATTTTACCACACTATAGCTTTCAGCTGATCAATTGAATTTTCTTGGAATTGCTGTTTGGCACGTTGGGGGTATATAATATTCTTAAAAGTATTATCATGTTATATTCCGGTGTAGTGTTTCATTCTATACTATGGTAGCATACATTTACAAAATGAAAAAGACAATGGTCTTTATTTTTTCATGTGCAAACTGAATGCGGTAACCTCTTATACAATAACATGACTTGTACAGAAAAAAACTAGAAAAACACGATGAGGGTTTTGGAGTTTTCTTTTAAATACATTTGAGATTGATAATGCTTGAAGTAAATATCTTCGAGAGAAAAAATAGAATCAAGTTGCAAGCAAACAATTATTCTGCGAATCCTCATTCATCATCACAAAAACAAAAAACATTTAAAAAGAAAATTGAATTCTTTATTATATCAACAGATACGCTTTTGATTTTAGGGTCATCAAAATAACATAGATGGGGGAGGGGGGGGGGGGTATTGAGAGCCATGGCACATAATCATATTGACATGATTATGTGACCTTACAAATTACTCAATGAGAACATATCAGAATACGGTTGATTTTTTTTGGTGACGACAGGCGGTATCAGATGAGGGAGGGGGAGGGGCATGGGGCACTGTCAAGTCAAACCCTTAGCCTCTCCCCCTCCAACTCTTCCCCTTCCCATCAACCTCGGTATAAATCTCTGTAAAGGAGTTTTTATTCTCTTTGATTTAAGAAAAAGTCGAAATTCTGTTTATTATAATCACCGCATCTCCTAAGCGAGTTTAGATTGGTTGTGAAACGATACATAATTTATGTTATAGATATGGGAGAGGGGCATGGATACTCTTACAAAGTTAAGACTATTAACAACTCTGAAGTTTATGTATTTTGGGTATTAAATTCAATACAGTACCCTTTCTTCATAGATTGAATTTAGACTTGACTATATTATAGTCAAGTAGTCAAATAGTTCGGTTACGGTGTTTATCATATACCCTCAACATTACATTCAAGTTAATGAACGACAACGAGAAGATTAGAATAATTATAACAGGAACTCAAGGAAAGGAACTGACCTATGATGGCCCATCATCTACGTCTTTGAAATGAACATCTCAACAAAAAGCTTGTTTTCACATCAATGTCAGTAACTCGAAGCTGTGAACGATATTGGGCTATTCTTCTTTTATTTTCCCCTTTTTGCAAATGTTGTTAGCGTAAAAATATAACTCCTTTGTGAGTTTTCTTTTCGATCCTTTGTCTGACTTACGTCCGCTTTAACAACTCGTTGCCAAAGCAACGATGAAAGCTAAACGAATTCAAGGTTTCGCTGAAAGCCAACACTAGTTCACAGGTATAACCTAGGAGATAAACAAGTCGGAGAGAGAGAAAAAGAGAAGGGAAAGAAAGAAAGAAAGAAAACCAGAGAAATGGAACAAGGACAATTATCTGAAAGAAGAGCGACTCAAGATGATCAGAAAAAGCAGGGAGGGAGAGAGAAAGAGAGACAGACGATGAAGAAGAAGAAGAAGAAGAAGAAGGAGAAGAAGAAGAAGAAGAAGAAGAAGACGAAGACGAAGACGAAGATGAAGAAGAAGAAAAAAATGAAGAAGGCGAAGAAGTAAAAAAATAAATAAAAAAAAAACCAAGAAGAAAAAAGAAGCAGAAGATGAGTAAGGAGAAGGGGAAGAGGAAAAACACAAACATGTAACAAATAAAATCAAAAAAATCAAAAAAAATCAAATGGAGACAGGTTTGGTAGTAGGTTTGGGGGAGATGGGTGGATGGCAAGGGGCGGATTTAGGACTTGAAATAGAAGAACTGAAGAAGAAATAAATAACCTTCATGGGTTGAGGGTGTACTCCTAAACTCAATGTCGGAACTCTCTACCTACAGTAGGAAGGTTTAATAATAAGGGGCACAGTATTTTGTAGAACTTCAGAAACCAATAATATCTAATGAACTGGAAAAAATATCACCGGTGGTTTAGAGTGTATGTGTCATAGGAGCACCGGCCTTACTGATCCGATTGAATGCAGTAAGGAGGAGGAGGGAGATAACTTGCCCCTTCTGTCAGATTTCCGACCAAAAAGAAGAAATGTAGCCTTACTAGTAGGAAGCAACGGAACCACTGTGGGTCAATTTTTCTTAAGATTAACTTTTCTTCCACAAGTAAGACCCTCCCCCCCCCCCCCCTCTGTAACGCAAACCAGAGCCCCATATTGTATATGGATTACAGTCAGTTGAAATATTTTGCCCCTCCTGAGGCCAATGTCTGGATACGCCACTGGCCATGCCAGTGTGTATCAAGAGGGGGGGGGGGGGTGCAAGATTGAGATTTTTTTTTTTTTTTTTTTTTAAATACCGAAGGCATGAAAAAGCAAGAAGCAGATTGCTTCTTTTTTAATGTAGGCCTATACATATTAGATTTTTTTCAAGCCCCCTAATCTTATGTTACATCATCAATAATGCAATCTGACTTTTGAGTTTGACAAAGTCCTTTGGAATAGATTAATTTGAATACGTTAGTGATCATCTCACTTAGACCTTTATACAAGAAAAATCTCATTACCTTGTTTTACTGTAACCATTTTGTGGGCATAGCTTTCTTTAAGAAACTATACCAGGCTGCCCTTGCTACTGCTCCAAGAGGCGAAAATAAATTGTCGCAAGATGAAATACACACGAAGCTGTGTAGCAAGATGAATACCGGCTGACGTCATATGACGTCAGAGCATGCAGGCGAATTTCATTGTGAAATTCACTGTTGGCGGGAAGAGCGTTTGGGAAAAAAGGCCTTTGAAAAAGAGGGATGCAAAAAGGAACTGTACAGACACGTAGGACATGCATGCTGAAGAAGAAGAAAGGCAAAGGGAGTACAAAACAAGCACGGTAGACCTGCATTATTTTGTGTAGAGAAAAATGTGACGAACTTGCTCTTCTGTTACATTTTTGTTTCTAAATAGGAGGAGCATCATCATTATCGTCATCTATGTGAGATTATCTATTCCAAGGACAATAAAACGTGTGCCCCACCCATCCCCGAGGTTGAAAGCAGTCTACAATGGACTGTATTTGCAATGCCGTTGTGTAATGCATTATCATGGTCATTTTTTTTCTTCTACTTTTATTTAGATTCAAATTTTATCATTATTCCAATGAAAGTAAGCGACGGCACACATTCTATTCCATGAAATAGAATGTGCACACTAAAGGCTAAGTTATTATATTATTCATCTATGAGGAAAACGTGTGCCTACTCATTTTTATTTTCAAACTCCATCATGTGATTTTCAGACAGGTGTCTGGTTGGTAAAGGAAAATGTGCGGAATCCTCAAACCCAGAGAAAAGAAGCCATAATTATATTTTCGGTCTTCATGTGTCCATCATCTCCACTTGTTGTATGTTGCAATGTTGAAAAGTAAAATGTATCGCTTGATCGCTTAGCTCGCTCGTAGAATTATGATTTAACGCAATAGGGCGAGTATTCTTTAGATCTGCTGAAAGGCATATAACTTGTAGTTTCAATTTAAAAAGAATTCCCGCAATTTTCCTAGAGAGTAACCATGGACCTACACTCAATTTTTTTCTTTCTTTCTTAATTAGATACTGCCCCCAAGCCGGTAATTAAATTGAAATACCACCTTATATAATATATCCTTTGTTAATAATGCACAAACGCTACTTTAAATTTACAGAATAAAATTAATATTGCGCCAGGTGTGTCAAGTCTGACAGACATGAGCGCTATACAAGAACCCACTATTATTATTAGTAGTATTTATTATTTACTTTATAAACAATGATAGCTGTATATGCTTCTTCCGCGCTGTCATTTTCTGTAATTTTTTGAACGTCTTTAAAAAATATTTGTTTTCACATTTGAAGTTGTATTTTGGTTGTATTTGTATGATGGTTACATGCACGCATGGTTGATTTATTAATCCAACCGTTTTATCGAAGTGTAAACGCAAATGTACACTCCCGGAGGATAATGTCGCCAGTCGTAATTAAGAGCGTCTGCGGTTTAACAACATTACATTATCACAATACTAACATGGATATTTGAAAATATGTTAGAAATACATATATTGCAGTACCACTTTCCTATGCCACGTCGGACATACACGATTACCACATATAATATTCCAGTTATGACTATTGTGCATGTATACTGGGCCATGTGAATTTTTTGCTGGGATGGTTTGAAATGTTTGGCCTATACATTACTTTACCTCAGACGATGTTGGTACATGTTGGGGAAGAGGTTTTTTCATTCTGTAAGTTTCCATGTACATAACATGCATGCCATCACTTTCTCTTACACAATGTCTATATTTGAATAAGTATATTTCTCGTTGATAGTTTATGGACAGTATAAACTATCAAAGAGATATCACTCTGAACTCGTACGTCGGAATGTAGCTGCATCTTATAATTTGTTGCAGGCTGATTAGATTTACATTTAGCAAAGTCGAGACAGATCTGCTATGTGTCTTTAATAAAAAATAAACAAACAAACAAACAAAACAACCCCTTCTTAAAAAAAAATTATATATATCTAGAGAGGGAGAGAGAGAGAGTGAGATATATATTATATATATCCAAATTTGGTAGCCTAATGGCTCTAATGGCTCTTCCCCTGATTGTTTTTTGCTCTCCAATTATACCTTTAGTATTTGAATATCTGACGTCTTGGATGACGAGCACCACTGGTGGGGATGGAGGGGGGGGGGGGGCACCGACAATAGTAGGCGGTGTGCGAGTGGGGGGGGGGGAGACATCGTTTTGAAAAGAATGACCTCCACATAAATATTATTTGCCTAAATAAACGCCGTTGGATATGTTGCATGTGCTTATTTGTGAGATGACCTCCATAGGAGAGAAACAACATCATAATGTAATTCACGCCTGTCATGTTTTTCCTTTGTTTTGATTTGATTTGTTCATTATTCCTATGTTTTTGTTTCGTTATCTTTTGTTTCCGACTTTTGTTTTGTATTATAACTTGTATATTTCAGAATGTTAGAGCGTTCATTCATTGGCAAATCTAGTTTTCTTTACTGTCACGTCATTCAATAACAACAGTTACGATGCTGGGTACAATTTTTGTATTATTTAGATGAGTAAACGAAACATATAGAACTGATCAAGGTAAAACATTTTATGTAGATCTACATTAACACTTAATTATTTCATTTGCATTGTTGCGGAATGAAAATACCTGTACACAGCACAATAAAGACATTGATGCATACTAGCTTTGTTGCTTGTGCTAAGCACGCCAGGTGCATGGACACAAGGGGTGATGAATATGATCAGGTATGATTTTGAAAGACACTGGACCATTATCATATTCATGAGTCATCATAATCGACAGCGATGTTGTGAGTGACTTCTCGGTGAAAAGCTAAATTAATCCATTCTCTTACAAGAAATAATGTAAAGAGTTAATACGCTTAAAAGCGGTATAAATGTTCTTTTCATATCAATTTGGACACAAAAGCATGATTTTTTCTTTTAGTAACCTGTATAGTCTTCAACATTGGGCCCAATGAAAGGAGTCAACATGAGGGGTGGATATGTGCGCATTATAAATGTTGTTATTATTATTCTATTATTATTTGGTAAACACTAACTACATTTTGGGGATTCATTCTAGCATTCAGTATGCACATGCAAAAGATGTCCTTATTGAAAGACACATAATTAATGTAGTCCTGTCTGAAAATGATCTTCCAATTCGGTTTGTAAAAAAAAAATACTAAACGATGCGAATGTAAAACAGTAACAAAAATTTAAACAAAATTGAAAAAGGAGGATGGCGCATATTTACCAAAGATTCAACAAGAATGAGAGACAGAGCGAGAACGAGAGAGAGACTGTTTTTACGAGATCAATAACTCAGGAAATGTCGAGCCAACCTTTAAAGAGTTGACAAGAATCTAGGGCAGCGAAGGCATTTAATATGACTTCAGGATTTTTCTTCTTCTTTACATTTCCAGCGTTTCTGAAAAGACTGAGAAGAAAAAAAAAAGAAGACAGAAGCTTGTTATTTTGAAGGATGTGCGCACAATAATATTGTCCAGAGACCCTCTTCGTTATACAACCTTGTAATTCGGTCGAATTCAAGCCAGCTTATGTAGATTAGATTGGTCTGAGGTGCAATATTTTCCATTTGGAATTTGAAGCGGCGTTGCATGCATGGACATATTGAGGGGGGGGGTGGTACTGGTGTCATGAGAAGGGGGCACTGGTCTAAGCTTGGTGGATGGCATGCACGAAAACCTCGAGTGCATGGGGGGAGAGTGAAAAGAGGGCGTGTCGTATCCTGTACACGTTGCCTCCACTGCTCCTCTTCGTTCTTTCCACCACCCTATTTCTCTCCCCCCCCCCCGTTTTTTGAAATTTACTCACCATTTGGTCGGAAAGGCACATGCCCCCGTGTCCCTGTAGCTGAAAATGTATTAGACAATAATACGGAATAGGGCATTCGAAATTGGTTAGGCAAATTTGTGCCACTTTTACATGCCTTTGAAATAAAAATAAAATATTTTTCCTTTGCCAAATTTGTCTAATTTCAATTCCACATTTTGAATCCGTTGTCTACGCGAGATCATGAATGACCCATATTAAACATGATACATCAGAAATACCGAAGGATTATTTTGGGGCAACTTTTCAATGATTTAATAGTGAATTATTGTGCCATATAGGAGTTTCGTTAAACGAACTGAATTTGCAATAGGCGATTTTTTTTTCTTCATGAAAGGATATTTAGATGACATACAGCTGGATGAAATAACCGACATATTAACAATTCTATTGACATTGCTCATTGGGACAGCGGTCGAGGATGTCATTTAGCGAAAATATCCTCCCCCTCAACCCTTGTATTCAACTCTAATTTAGTAAATCGAAATAACAATAAACAATATCACACATCCCTGTTTAATGTGTCATCAACCACCATTCGTTTCCTTTATACAAGTTAGGAAAAAAATAGAAAAAATTGGGGGAGGGTATGGAAGAGATCCGATTACTCTCCACCCTTCCTTTATTTCTCTCTTTTTAACAGCTTTTAACCTTGCTTCACCCTCCGAGTGTGGGGCACATACCCCATGTGCCTTGTGGCTACGCCATCAAAGGTATCACCGATGATGCTCATTTCGAAATATTTTGGCATGGGATATTCCTGAAACTACGTGTATTTATACAATCTGGGGGGGGGGGGGGGTGACATTTCCCAAATATTTTAAGATGATTACCTAATAATTGCTATTAGTTTGTTAGATTGTGTTTAATCATTGCATTTAGACTGCATGGTTGTCTAATATTAACAGACTTCCAATAAATGTGTTCTCGGTCATGCAACCATGGAGATTGGATTTGAGTATTTCCATTGCTCTCGTTCACCATTACAACACACTCAACCATTGTCACCAATGTCTGATGTAATAATAGTCAACAGTGGGGTAGCATATAGTATGGGTCCAGTCATCGAGGGGGTAATGGGCGTCATGGAGTGGGGTGGGGGCACAGTTCTCAGGGGTCACAAGAAAGAACAAGGCAGCTAAGCTAAGTACAGTCGAGTGATACATCTTCAGTTTCTCATCTTTCTTGTCACCTCTCTTCTACACCCCCCCCCCCGACCATTCAATAGCACTCTGGATACATATTTTGTCAAACCCCTCCCCCGATTGAATAAAGGTAACCTTTGACAGATCTATCTTTCATAAGGCAGCATACACTACTCTCTCATCAAATCTACTTTCATATTCTCTCTCAAAGTAACGTGACCCGCACGAACTTCACTCCCGTCAAAACCGCCCCAACTCCAATCCCCTCTTCGTTGCACCCACAGAGAAATCAAAACATTGTCACAAAATAATCGTTCGTTTTTCTCATATTTTAATTACATTTCACCACCTTCTTCCGTCTTCCTGCATTTATTTCTTTAACTGTACAAAATAGAATAGACAGGAATCAAGATTGCTCTTTAAGTGTTCACACTTACAAGCACTTATCCATGATGACTTCACATTCTGAGTCTTGTTTATACAAAATAATTCCTTTTTACACATACACGTTTTTTTAAACCAGACTTTGCATCCCTTAAATCATATTGAACTGACAAGTACAAATCACTACTAGTACTTTGTCCTGTATTAAAATTTGTTCGTATAAAGCGTTTAACTGATAGCTAACGAATAACATAGAGAAAACTTTATTTACTGAGCTGCTTGAAGCAAGTGTTAGTATCTCTCTACCTACCCCCAAATCGTTTACTATCCATCGCTTCACGGGAGTCACAGACTGAGGTATAAAGACTATACATTATCACAACTACTTTACTCTTTCAAACAGACCAACAGTTTTTGTGAAAGTCCCCTCATTTTGTCCCATGACATACACATAATCTCTGGTATATTGCATTATACCAATCAACATAACATAAACATGTACACCGCTTAATCTTTTAAAAAAGACCACACAAAATATATCTTACACATAATACAGATTTAACTTTGCTCTTTAAAAATATATACTCTAAGAATATACACATTGACTACTGTTGTATATGAATTTACAATGGTTTATCAAAAGAGAAATGCATTGTGACTATGTTCTTTTTTATCTCTTGACACTCAACACCAGTGTTGAGAATATAAATTTGTCTTCTTAAACTTTTAGTTTCTTGCTTGTATCAAAATAGCTTTGTTACCTTGATTTTATGTAGCTCATTTCCCTTTTTTCACTTGGAATCATACTACTGGAATAGTTTCTGAATGCCAATTTCCTTTTCCTTATCATCCAGACTACCGAAGTCATAAAACAACAAAGTAATTTGAGTAAAATGGTTAAAAAAACAAAAAACTCACATAAGACTGTGGTGGAATGCTATGAAATTATATCCTTCTACTATCAGAAAAAAAGAGAATGATCTAACAAAGTAATATCTCCTCGAATATTGCTGAATATTTTGATTTCATGGCACATACCAGTTCAAATCAAATAAATTAAAGTCCTTTCTTGAACCAATTCATAACAATACTTCACTTCTAGCTCTTTTACTAGGTGCATCTATCCGTGAATGGAGGGAGAAACCCATGACATTTGATCTTTCAATTGATTGTAACACTTTGTTCAAGAAAACTATTGTGTACAATACACATGTTCATTGACTCATCAATTTTGTAAACTCCGTGAAAATAATTTGGCAACGTTTTATCAATCTTTAGAAGATGAACCTGTGCATGGCATACCCTAGTACAAGTAAATCGAGATATTTGGCTTATATTTCCAGAAAGTTAAACTTTCCCCTTGCATACTTTAGGGAAAACCTTCACATGTATCCCGCAATCAATGCTTAGTCATGAAGCATATCTGTTTACAGTATCGTACAGATTTCTTGTTCAAGTAACATTGTTGATCTTGCCCAAGAGACTCACTGTGCTAAACCTTGCCAAGCTGCATTGCATGGTTACGGATACAAATAAAAAAAATATTAAAAAAATGTTTGGTTATCTTTGTTAAAACTTTTAAAAAAAATTAGAGTACAAATATGTGAACCAAACCTTAGAAACAACTTTAAAAACACTACCTTCAAACCTCATCTCATGTATAAACCCTGAATACTTTTAATAGTACACATCTTTCACTCGTATCTGTAATGCATAGTAAAAATATAAACTTCAGTAAGTGTTAAGTAGATTATATCAAGAGCATTGTATTTAGACCATGTAAGAAGCATGAATCCATTCGAATACATTCCTCTTTTTGTTTTTACTTGTTGCATAATAATATATAACTTAAGTTCCACATGAAATGTCGAGTGAGAAATGTACAAATTTACAAAAATATGAATTAGAAAATTACTCTTCATTTTATCTTTAAGTATGTATGCCCATTTAGTCCACATTCAATTGAGTTTGTTTTTCGTAACCTCTTATACTGATGAGCAGTTTATATAGCGTGCGTCAAGGGAAACCACCTAAATACAAACATTCACTAAATGTGTTAAATCAGATATTTTTTCAAAAAATAATGGTGATGGTCTACCACCTACCAACTCTATGGTTGGGATCAATCTTGCATATACTAGAAGTTGTTATGTTGGACTAGCCTTGTACATCACCAAAAACAACTTCTGTTCAATAATTTTGCATCTATTGGAATACATTTTTTAATGGTTTATCCACAGGCTAAGACTGCCTGTAATCCATTATGTTTGAAATTTGAGTTGCAACTGATTTCCCCTCATTTCACTAAAATTATATTTTAAAAAGATTACAGAAGTGTTTTTTTCTCCCAATTGCTTAATCTTTTATTCAAAAATCATTGCGAGTTTAACTTAACTTTTTTCTTTATATTCTTTATATCGTGATGAAATTTCATTTTGATCGAGGCACATAGGGATTCTAAATATCAGATTAATACAAAAATCCTATCCAATAAATATATACTGTACAATTAACAAAATATCAAGACATTTCAATTCTATACACTCCTATCTAAACATAGAAAATAGCTTGTATCTCTATGCACACCCTGATCATGTCAAACATTCAATATGCAAAATATCCTCATTTTTAGGCGTGAAAGTGAATCTTCCAGACTCACATCTGGAATGACTGGAGCTAAGTCTGACTTAAAGTCCTAATGCTACGGTCACAAACGTTCGTACAAACAATAATTTTGTACGAAGCTCTGTTTTTCCATTGTCTTCCCGAATTTCCATTGTCTGAAAATAGTTTGTATGGCGTTCGTAGCAGTTCGTAATGGCATTTGTGACCGAGGCTTTAACAGTACCCTCTCCAAGCTTTGTTTGTTTCTCCTAAAATGTATCCTTGCAGAAAATCCTGATATTTCTGCAAATGTTAATTGAATAAAAGCACTTTAAAAAGTGATTTATCTGACCTTGCATACATTACTTCATAACTAAAAAAATTGTAAATAGTCAAACATGTGAATACATTCTTAGCTTCTTTGTTTCGGATGGACGTATAATATTTACCTCTTTTCAGATACCATCAGCCTTAGAAGTATGACATTACATATAGCCGAGTCCTGTTCTATATTTATACACCATGTTTTCACTAAATGTTTGACAATGTACGCCTAAATGATTTATATGTATGTTCATGCAGAAATGTTCTCTCAACATATTCTTCATAAAACATAGGCTGGGCTTGAAACCAAAAGGGGTCCGTCCATGCACATGAGCTCCATAATTTAAACACTGAAACCCATCTTTTGAAATTTAAATTGGGTACCATGCAACCCCCCCCCCCCCCCATGTTTAAAAAATGAGAATTTAGTGAGGAGCCCTGTGTATGTAATGAAACATCATTGTGTAAATAAAGAAAAAAACCTCTGCCCACAATGTTTGAAAAAATGCGGCTATTGGCTACTGCTACTGGTAAATAAAATTTCAAAATCGAAACGAGACTGAAATTGTTGAGTTGTTTGCCACCTTCCTGCAAAGTAAAGTATTCACTTAAGATTACATGAACACCTATCATTCTGTACAACAGCATGATATGTCCTCTGAATTATATACAATAGAAATTACTCCCTTCGGTCGTTAGTCAGAACGTTATAATTCATAACATATTCACAATATAACAATTAAGTCCGAACCAAAGCATGTTCATAGTACCTGATTGAAGGAGAAAACATTAAATGGCAAGAGGTATTTCAAATTTGTTTTTATCGTACAAACATAAATTGTTAAGTAACATTTTTTGCGGAGTTATCATCAGAGTACAACTAAAAATAACTAAGCAACAAACATACAAACTGTACTTGTCGAGTGCTACATAATCTTGGAGATAATGTCAGCCATTTTAGAACCATTGCAAGAGGCAGGGAACATACTGCCAGTAATTACACCCTCTACAAGCATGACCTAACAAGCGTGCTTCACAGAAGAAGCAGACATATAGCATATTGTGTTGAGCATGTTTTTCTTTTAAAGAAGATAAAAAAGCTGATGATAAGAGAAGTAAAATTTCTTCTACATGTAGCTTTTTGATTTGTTGCAACATGGAAGTCTACATAAAATCTCCAATAAAACTTCCAATACTGCCATTATAAAATCATATCTTCATGAGCTAAAATTTCAGAATTTGTATTCTTTAAACTAAGGGATTTTTAGGCAGGCATAACATTGTAAGAATCACTGACTCTATCAATTACTTCTTCCACCTGCACTAATTGATTTATTACAAAGTGCTGTCATAGTATAGCTGGTACTATCTTTAAGGCAATTATGCTATGCCATGAAGGACAACTTTCATTTCCTATGTAGCCTCTCATAATTGTTTATACTTGTGCGATAAAAAGACTTTAGGTGGGGAAAAATAATACCAGTCATAGAAGTGTATAACATAGAGATAGCTTTGAGAGCAACTTCTTAAAGGAGAATTAGTCTTCAATCATTATGAAGAAGTTTAGGTTGACCCCACAATATAGCGTCATGAGCATGATCTACATGCCTTGTTCATATCAATTCACACATGTAATGGCATGTAGCACCCTGAAAGCAGTTCACCACTATCTAGTATATATATATGGGAGAAGGCTGTACCTATCTATTCACTAGAACCTTTTATTGCTTCTTCTATCTGTGAAGTTCACAATCACACTTCCCAGCGTTTTTCCAACTCTAGAAGCTTCCAGAATTAAATGGATGAAACACTTTTCTACAGTCTGTCTACGGCCCCATGATAACAGGCCTGTAACATTCAGATCAGGTATCTAAATGGAAATCAAACTCCCCTCTCCGACTGTCTGTTGAACACGTGCTGGCGCTGACACTGACACTGCTGGCTGGAGTTGTAAGCTCACTGGACGATGATGAGGTTGATGAGGACGCTGACGAGGACGTGGACGATGTCGTCGACATCCATGAGGTGGGGTCTGGGCTGAGACAGTGGCAGCCATCGATGGCACACCGACACGTCCCGGTCCGACAGGGACTCGTCGAAAGCTTCTGCTCAAAGTCTTTCAGCTGACCCATGAAGTTGAAGTTGGGAGAGATGTTGGACTTGCGCTCCTTGACAAAGTCGTACGCGTCGTTGAGAGAGAGGCAGAGCTTCTGCATGAGGTATGCCACGGTTACAGTCACAGAGCGGCTCACACCAGCCAGACAGTGGACAAGGATACCAGACTTGGCACGCCGAGCTTCGTCTGTAGACAACAGATTAGAAGAACAAATATAGAAAAAGTCTGATTAGCAAACGATTTCACAATTTAGCATCATATTTCTATGTGAACATTTTTCAAATGAATAATTTGACAGGAGTTTTATCCCAACAAAATGAAAAGTAGATTTACATACAAATCAATAAAAGTTCCATCTCTTATGGATAGAACAAAAGAGAAATATAGAGCTAGAAAGAGACAGAAAAGGTTATACAAATTTTAAAAAAAGCAAAGAGGACTACCATATTTGTTTATTTGACATACTGGTAAATGTTTTTTTAATTAGAAAAGAGTTTGTTATTTTACAGTGGTCACTTCTTCAAACAGGAAATGGCAAAACTCACCAAACATTCTAATCTAAACAAATAAACAACCAACAAGGAAACACAATTTAATCATTTAACAAACAAGAGTTCGTCATCAATAATGCATCTGTATATATCTCGGGGGGGAATGAACAACAAATTTTAGTCACCTTTTCCACACAGCTACATGCATGTACAGATAATTTAAGGAAAACGCCATGTCGACCTACTTCATGTATCTCATCAAATTTTTCAATGCAAGATCCTCCTCCTCGAGGCAATATTTCTCATAATTCCATACTACCGATCTAAAAGTTTGAGTTCACCGCTTCATGAACCAAATTTTGACCACCAAGGCATCCAGTAATGCTGGTAAAACCAATTTAGCCTTAATGTAATGGACATGTACTACTCAGAGAGAAAGGGAATGGATGAAGAAAAAAAAATCAATCTCGACTCTTCAATTGAGACTTGATTAGACACAGTACCCGGTAATTGGCACAAGTATACCAAACAAATGTTAAGCGCCCTAATACACATATGGGGGCTCTCCAGTTATGGTGAAGAAAAAAAAATAGGCGGCAACCTAGTGTCCATAAAAATGCTGGGTTGCCAAATTAGAGATGGGATCTTCCTGATTGATGATTCACCCTTTCTTCATCCATTTTCAAACAAATGTAAACATGTAATATTCCAATTAGTTCAGCTTTCAATTTCCCTCTAATTTGCAGAGAAACGACTTCCATTTCAATGTACTTTTCTAATAAGCAGACAATGGCACGGTGCGTACTGTGTAGCCCTCTCTGTATCCTCCTGTGCTTAAATTATGATTGTTTCCTTGATGCAGGAAGGATGAAATAACCACTCAAACTTTAATTCATATGAGGGACAGCATAATTGTATAGCCTTGTTTAATTTCTATTTGGAATAATCTTAAATTAAGAGATGATCATAATAAAAATACAGGGAGTGAGATAAATGCAGTGTATTTTTAAATGCATCACCATGTGATCACAAAAGTGGTATAACCATACATTACACCAATCAAAATTTACATCAGGACAGCACAACCATTTGGATTTTCCATGTTATAGTAATTAGAATCAAACCTGTAAAAGAATTGGATAAATCAATATTGAATTTATCGATGCTTGCTGGAGCCAAAACCACAGGCAATTCCATCAAAATTCCATTAGTTTCATCATTATGTGTGAATGTGTGTCACCTAGCCAGGACGGTAATGTGTAATAAGGTGACATAGCTGAACGGCCGCAATCATTAAGAGCGCAGACTAGCTCTGATCAGCTTATTATTGCAGAAGTAATGGGATGGCAAGGACGCATCACAAGTCTAGAGGATAATAGCTCATCATTAATGGACAATAGCACATCAAGGACAACAGTGGGCGTCAAAAAGACCGCCCAAACCACCTAATGAAACGCTAACATGATAGCAACAAGGTCCACCATGCATCCAAAGCTAAATTAATAGTAGACCCAAGCAAGGGGTCAATTGAATATTGAGTGATGAAGAATTAAAATCTTGGCATTTGTAAGTAGTCAGTATTGATTAAACCTCTTAAAGGAGGTGGAGTGGGTGATGTGTGTGTTTGTGTGTGTGTCAGGGGGGGGGGGGGGAGATATACATGTACTACCATTTGCAATTTTCCATTGGCCCTCCCCCCCCCCCCCCCACCAATACTTTCTGAGTGTCTGGTACCTAATGCCAAATAATTACCACCACCACCATGGCCTTCACAGAGCCAGGAGGTGATGTGGATGTGTTTGGTAGAAATCAAACTAGTGTGGGGTGAAAAATGGAAACGAGAGTAGGAAATGACATTGTAGAAGGCCACAAGTGCCAACAAATTGAATAGGAATACTGGTATGTTTACAAGCAGGGTGAGTATAAATTCAGATAATTAATATCCGAATTTGTTACAATATTCTGGCATAATATTAAAAATACTTTCAAATGATTAACTAATTATCTACCGGTAAGTCCGGTATGTATATTAAGTCTCATTATCAGACAGAGGTCAATGAAGTTATCTCAGGTCACACATCTTCAAATCAGCCTTTTAAGTTATAAACAGCGGACCAAAACATGCCATGATTGAAGGGATGAGCGCTAGCAAACTCTTGAATGATCTGCATGATGTGAAAGCGGTGAAATATATCATTCTCATCTTTCAACTACATACTTCAGTCCATATCATAGATGATATGTATTCATGTAGGGCCCTACTTCATTAAAAATCCAACAGATGAAAACTGCTCTCATTGTCTACACAGCTAGTAAACATCTTTCATGTGAGGTTGCATACCGGTAGATTTCTTGTGAAGAATCTTCTGTCTGCTGTACATCTATTATGCATTTTCATATATCCTAACCCGCTCCCAGAGATGATGAGAATAACAAAAACACCCGGATATTCAGTGGGAAAGTGCGGTTTCCAACCGAGAGTGAGGGATACGAAGAGCAGGAAGTGTACAGTCTCATTCAGACATCTCTAAACAGACGAGTGTTGCTCGATCTAATGGAGGAAAAAATAATCGGGCGAAAAGGTTGCTGCCTTTCCTTGTGTTGTGTACATCAAGGTGCATGTTTGTGTGTATATACATGCCTACATCATGATTGAGTCGTTGGGTTGGCGTTGGCGATGCTTAGTTTTGTGTGTGCCAAGTCTATGACTAATGTAGAGTACAGTTTTAGACAGGATGTGAATGCTTCCGCCATCAAGTGGCCACTTAAATACAGGTTTCGGTTACATGTAACATTCTGCGTGTGCCCCAAGCGAAGGTTGCATGGTAAGTAGCTGAACAGATGCATATCTACAGCTTGGGGAATTCTATATTCGGACAGAGTCACAGAGGGGAGTGATAGTTCTTTCTATCTTTATATCACTACAGGCTGATTTGCAAATCCCATCAATAAATGTTATCGAGAGAAGTACATCCCTGAAGTACACAATCAACTTCATGATAGATTAGATGGGACATAGAACTCTGTCTTCCAACAATTTTCCATTACTCAGTAAATTAATATATAGGAAACAATGAGAAATGTCAGAAACAAAAATGAAACAAAGGAAGGAAAGAATAGATATTTCCTTATCCATCACACTATTACTCAAAACATTAGACTTTTCTATAATTTCAAAGATTAAAAAAATACATGTACAACTAGTCTCACTAAGGGCCTATATGTACACAAATTTCATACTTCTGTTGTAAACTACTTATTTATGTAACATAGATTTATGATTATCAAAGCAAGTGCTATTTTGTATTCAAATAATGTTATCATCAACTCTCAGATAACTCAGAATGTGATTTTTGCTAATAGCTATACCGGTAATTAAAAATTGTCTTACCTGTCACTTCACAGTAATAACAAAAGATGGATATTAATAGAAATTTAATATTCATGGAGCAGTAATAAAAATATTGGAAAATGGAAACAAGCTCAAAATAGAAAAAGGGCTATACATGTACATGTAGGTGATTTTCCTTCAATATACATGTAAAAATGAGCCACCTGAAACCCCACATTTCTGTTGATGGCCTGTAACCTAGCATACCTTAATATGTCTTATAATGAGAAATATCACAACATCATATCACGTTGAATACCACAGTATCTGAATTGTCAACAATGGTGCCAAATTGCCAATATGACAGATAAAATCAATAGGATTATATCGCCATCTAGCAACTCCCATCTATAAATTCACACCTATTATTAGTCAAAGAGAAGCTATTCTCATTCTGAATCCGTTAATCGTATCTGTCTGGTGATGGGGACAACAGTTAGGGAATCTGCTCATAAATCTACATGGAAATAATATTGTCGGTGAGGAATTACTGAGAAGTTAGAAATCACAGGACACAGGTACACAATTCTTCTGTTATACAGGGGAAAAATGCTTTACAAATTTCGGGGGCTACTTTTCAAGCTTGCTTGCATGAAAATAACACTCTTTAATTTGTTTTGCATTGAACTCTATGCAAATATTTTTGGGCTCTTTTATATTAATTCCGGGGGCTTTCCCCCCAGGCCCCCACATATTTTTTTCACTGCTGTTATACCAGTCTTTTTCATTAAAATGTAGCTACGTATTGATCTGTACTGTGGGACTATCATCTACATTATCATACCAGTTACATGTAGCTTCATGAAAAGGATATTAAATACTGTGAAAAGGTAATACTGTAAATTGTTAGTTGTTGTCTTCTTTTGTGTAGTGACATTGCTTCATGTAACACTGCTCTCAAGTATGTTATTATGTGATGCATTTTCTGTGATTTTTAACTGCAACCAATTGTTCGGTACAAATATTCAATTTTGCAAGAGACCAATATAAATGCATCTTATCTTATCTCAAGTGATCACTGTTAAGATGGATCACATTAGGCGCATCTTCATCATCTCGAGATTGCCAAATACTTTGGCCTGCTATTTCTGATTTGGGAAATAATCCTGAAGTTACAAATCACGTCTTCATCAGCTCGAAACTCAACCTTGAGAAATAAGCTTGAAGTTATTTTGCTCAGCATTCACGCATAGTGCGAGTCTAAGGTCTGGTGAAGACGCACCGGACAAATAGCTGGATATTTTGCAAACCATCCCAAGATATCTTGGGATGACAATCCCGACCAAATATCCCGCTAATTGCAACTTCGGGCTAATTAAAAAAACGCAAATTAGCTGGATAGTTTGTGATCGGGATAGTTCAAATAGCGGGATATTTGGCAATCTCGAGCTAGTGAGGACAGGCCTAAACTCTCTTGATATAAACATCATATCATGCCACCCCCTCCCTCCATTGAACACTTTTTTCTTATCCAGCTGTTGAAAATAGATATAATCTTTGAGACTGACAAAAATAGCTGTTTTGAGGAAGAAAAAAATGAAGGGTTGATATTGATAAGCAGTACCGCGTAGCATCTAAATAAAGAAGTATCACATAACGTGACTGAACCCTGTTTATTGCTCAATCTGCATGCTGTGGTATTGAGTCTTCAAATGATAGTTTTCTGTCCGATTAAAATGGGTGGTTTCAGACATTTCCGTCTTCACAGTTTACAAGAACGTCAGAGTACAATGTACACTGAACGTCATGATGCTGAAGACATATGGGGATTCCATCCCTGCTCACTAAATGAATGAATATTCAATTAAATGAACATCAGTTTATATCCATTATTTTGAAATAATATGTTCCTGTCTACTCCACCTAACCCAGTAACCATATAAAGCATGTAAAGTATTTAAAAAAAAAGAATTGCCAGGCTGTTAATCAGATATGTTTTTGATTTCAGAAGAAAAAAAAAAACTTCTTCACTGCATTGCCTAATTACTGGTACACCCTGTAGGTACATGTAGCTGACTATTGCAATTTATCTATTTCATGATGGCAGTCATGTAGAGACTGATAATTTACAAGACCCCTTCATAATTATTACATGTAGAACTGAGTGGGGTATTTTATATTCTTGACTATCAAATTTTATTTCTCTCTTTAATATCTCTCTCTCTCTATCTATATCTCTTCCTTTCTCACCCTCCCTCTCTCTCTCTCCATCTCTGTCTTGAAGCTCAAGGGCTCATTTTCATGGGATGCTAGCCAATGTTTACTCAGGCACCATGCGATTTCCGCACTGGTCTGTTTGTTTGTGCAATCTATACTCTGCCTCACATTTCTTATATTCCCCGCACACAATGCAGGTATATGGTCGCTGTGCACATGCATCCATCGGCCAGCATCATCCCCTTGTGGTACAGACCGGATGCGAATTATGTGCTCAGACTTCACTCTCTCTCTCTCTCCTATCTATTCCCTCTATTCTATCTCTCTTTCTCTCTCTCTCTCTCTCTCTCCTTCTCTCTCTCTCTCATCCTACCGTTCACTGTTCGTCACGCACACTACGACAACGTGTGTAATCAGCAACATGGAAGCGTGATGTATCCTGCACTCCCGTTCTCACCATCTACCGTAAGTATCGGTTCCTTTATATATTCTCTCTTTCTCTCTCTCTCCAGTATTCTTCTCTGTCTTCCCCTTATAACATGTACGATGAAAGGATGTATATACACACACACACACACACACACACACACCCTCACCCACAAACACACACACATGTACCTTGCATCCGGCCTCCCCTCTCAGACTACAGGCGCGTCAATATTGAATGAGTACAAGCCATGAATAATAGAAGGCCGGTAATTTGGCAGGTTTTCGAGCTTCCCGAAAAATGTGTAACCTCGACCGCTTGTAGTCGCTCCCTCGTGTGTGCGTCATGCTCTTCGCGTATGTATATGCCTCCTTTAATTTTGTGTGAATGCTTGGATGGGAGGGTGGCATCTCATGATGTAATTACAGGGATCATTAGTGGTTAATGCAACCCTCATCTACTCATCAGTAAGGTGCTAAACTGTCACAACTAGGCCATTCAGTATTCTAAAATATGGGTACATCCTTCTGTTTAGTAGTTCTGCAGGTATTCAATACTGATACATTTGTACTTGAGTGGTTGCTAAACCAATATCAATTCAATCAAACGTAATCAAAGTAATACCGGTATGCTCATTCAAATCCAATAAAATGGCAGGACATTCCTTTAACCCATTATTTTATTCAAAAATCATATTTGTCATCTTTTTCTGGAACACCCCTTTTTGCCAGAGTAGTTTATGCAGTAAGGTCACTTGGTTGATCTTGAGGAGGACTAGCCTTTCTCTCTTTCTCTCTCTCCTGCTCTATATCTAATCGGAGAGGACAAAGGTCAATATAACATAGGAAATCCAGCTTCCTCATTGGACAATGAGCAAACACAGAGGGTCGGTCTGAGTAAGTCAACCACAACTATTTAGTCCTCCGCTTCTACGTACCCCTCTCAATACAAGCACCGTTTTAATACAAGTTGTCTTTTGTATGGCTGTACATGTACGTTGGTTTGTACAGCACCACCATGCATGGTCCACGCTCCATGCACTAAGCATTGGATGAACGTCCCATTTTAAAATTACTTCAAGTCTTCAACAAAACAATGTAAACTGATGCTGATAGCCCAATACACTGTACAAAATATAGGTCTATAGTTGTACTGTGTGTGCGTGCAATTTGATGTTCTCTTATAAAAGTTCTCCTAAAATTAAATTCAGACCCATGTTGTTAAAGAGCAATTGTATTTCATGTCAAGGAGCTTGTTCATATGAACCTTTATACTACTCTTTCTCTCAATACTCCTTCTTTTTCATTTCATTTCATTTCATTTCAGTTCAATTACTATCAGATTAAAAGAAAAGTTTGGCAGCCAGGAAATACACGAGAACATAAAAATGGGAATTGAATTTCAAGAAGTTTTATAAATGTAAACTCATAAACATTTAGCTTGAATAACATGATATATTTTTATCCGATAAGAATAATAATACTCTGCTAATGTGACACCTGCCATTTTAAACCAATTATGTGACAAAATAAATTTGCTGGTAATATGAAGTACAAAGGTGGGCTTTTGGAGGAATGCAGAAAATAATCTACAAGCACCAAACTCTTATTCATTGAAATCAAAGCCAATGACTAAATTGATTCGGGGAAGGGGGGGGGGGGGGGGGGGCTTAATTTTTTATGCAGGAGGTGACTCGCTAATCATTGTATTTTTATGAAATCTAATATTTGGAAGTCCTGCTACCGTGGCCTAAATAAGATCTGTAGTAAAAGGAAGTGCTAAACGAGTAATCAATTGAAAGTTTCCGCTGTAGTCATATATATTGAGCTTCTAATGTCAATCTCTTCGTGGCAACTGTTCAAAGTGGGCAACTTCAGGACACTCATCAATCCTATGATTACCTATACGAGTTCAGATTCCAACAAGTAGGTCCTATACATGCACAGTGGCAGTTTTATAATTTGTCTTTTAGGGCCACAAGGGCATTTAACTCTGTGTTAAAGTATATGAGTTGGTGTCTTTGGGGCTGTAAGCAGATGAATTTTTCCCTTGTCATTTAGGCTCCAGAACCCTTTATATACACTTGATACTTTCTTGATTGATAAAGTTGAAATTCTAATATCACAATGACCTGTCTGTGTTTCTCAAAAATCAGTTGGCCAACTTGACCACAAATATATCTAGTTTCTGTTTATCTACTGTAAATTTCAAATGTAGATTTGAACTTGCATTTTCTTTTAAAAGGTTTCAAACTTTCAAGTATACTTTCTGTTTCAAGTGGATCGTATAGGCAGTTGGATGAACACAGAACTTATTTCTTCTAAACTGAAACTAGGATTATAATGTGTAGGCGTATGGATCAAGAGTTCATACATGTACATGAACATGATGAAGTACAGCGGGGTGCCAGCCCAGTGTCATCCCGGCCTCCACTTCAAGTAAATAGTGGGTTTATTTATTTTATTACTGTACATGTTGATGATCTCAAAGTCGAAAGAGGGGAAATCACTGAGAACACCACATTCTGTCATTCAAACTTCAAAGAGGAAAATGGGAAATGAAAGTGCATGCTGTGATTGCTGTCCAAAGATCAAGTAGATCATTATCAAATATGTTGTGATGTCTTGTGATTTTAATATCATTAACAAGTACCAGAAAAAGGTAATATTTACTGGAACCAAATAGTTGAAATATTTTATACCCACATCAAATCGATCAATGAGTATTGATTCAGTCAATGATTCATAATTTGTCTGTTCAGAGTAAGAAGACTTTAACTCTGTGTTAAAGGCATCGTTTAACAATGCTTAATCTGAGATGGAAGGCCGTACGTGTTATCTGTGTCTGTGATATGGTGTAATATTGAAGCCATACAAACATTGTGCTTCAAATTTATCATGAAGTGCCTCAAAAAAGTAAAAATCTTTGAGTGACCGGTTTTACCATACTCATTTTCCCCAATAGGCTGTAGTGTTATAAAAAACATTAGGAAAGCGATTTTTGAAATTTCGATTTCCAATCATAAATACATTGTATCTTGGTAATCAGACAGGCTATCGGCTTGTAAAAGTCATGGGATTCCTAACTGACCTAAAGGTTTATAATTATGATTGCAGCATGAGCTAAATTCAGGATTTTGTTTCAGAATCTGAGGCAATGTTACCGAGTCACCTTAAAACTTCCAGCTCGGACGCCCACTGAAAAACTGATAAATTAGCGTGGAGCTCCGGTACAGTGCTGTAAGTATGGTTGTTTTTCCACTTGGTGCAGAATTCCAGATAGACAATCTGCTATCATTGATCTGGAATATTGATGACCAGTGCCACTCTAAAGGTCACTGAGCCAATTTATTTATTGCATTGAAAATTCTTTCATGATCATCCCCCAACAATGTGCTTAACAAAAATCCTCTCATTTCCGATTGATGTATTTGATACAATGAATGCCTTGCAATATCTTCTCTCTATGCATTATACATGTACATGGAGCTTGTTACATGTATGTTGAAACTTGATATATCACACTTGTAAAAGTTACTTTTAAAATATCCTGTAACAGGGTAGAGCTACTGTTACAGGATATTTAAAAAGCAAACATGGGCCAATGAATACATGTATATGAGCTGTCTACAGAACTATCATGCAAATCCACGCTACAACATTTCCATGAACTTGTTTATTTGGCAAACATGAAAGTTTACTTGTCCATGCAGGTATTTTAATGTTTGCCTTTGGCATTAGACTTTCACTATGTAACATGTTACATTTTTGGGACTATATACTAAAATAGGTGTAACCGTGTTAATACCAAGCAACATTAAGATTAATTTAAAATGTATAACATTAATCAAAAACACACATGGACCAGTGTAAGTGTCCTACTTTGGATTGGCATATATTTGTGTGTGTGTGTGTGTGAATCGCTCAGAATCAGCATTATCAGTGTTTGTTACCCTGAACCAAATTATTGCTGTAATAGGTTACTTTGGAAACTAATAACTTCCATCTTTGCCTAAATTTACAGGTAATTGGGCGGTAATGATCACATCTTATTGTTAAGCCCTGTTAAGAAATCGGTAGAGTTTCTAAAGAGAGGGGCTTAGAAAGGATAACCTTTGAAGGGGATAAGTGGTACAAAATATACCGGTACTTCTTTTCCTCAGCCTCATAGCTGCAAGTATTTTCAGTTGGTAGAAAAGGAAGCCCATTCTGCTTCCTAACAATATTGTATGGTTAAATCTGTCCTGAAGTAAAATGTTTCCCTTTGGAAAAAGTTTGAAATCAGTCATCCGCAAATTAATGCACTCTGAATCTTCTGGGTGAAAAAAAATCATATGCTAGCTATTGTTGTGCTTGCGACTCGTAAGTCATTACGACAAAAATATGGCTTAAAATAAGAAAATGGGAGTTGCTAACAGAAGAGCCTTGGGGTACGAAAACACATAGAATGTACAAAGTCATTTGACCTCATCCAAAACGAGAAATTATTAATGGAGTTCCTTTGTTTCTTTTATCCTGAGGGAACCGCCGTGTTCAATTGAGGGGCAATGAACCAAAACAAGCTCCCACGGAAAAAAGAAAAGATTAGTGTTATGGTTAGGTAGTGGAGGAAGTTATAGGCTTATATTAAAAGTAGGTCCATGTTTAAATGTAGAGGAGAGCCAACAAATCAATGCAGTGTACTGTAGTACCACTGCAGATCTTGTCTCGCGAGACATGCAAACCTTTCTTACTCTTGGGCTTGTCTATATACGTACAGTTCATCAACGTTTACAATAATGGAAATACACTGAGAATCTCAAACTTTTTACGCATTTTGTCTCCTACAATCCTTTTTAATGGACTAACTATTATAAGGCCTGCATAATATATTGGCATACAGAAACTTGGTCTTACCAAAGAGAGCAAGTAACTTTTTTTAAGTCTTACAGTAACAACCCAGGTAGTCATTTTCTCATTCCATGGACTTCTCAGTTTATAAGTCCATGGTCATTCTAACTTCTAAGAAATGTCAAAATGAGATAGGGGATACTCCTCTGGGGGGCATTTTGTAGTTATCACTCAACATCACAAAGCTTTTGTTGTCTAGGCATGCCATGTATTGTACTTAAATTTCATTTTCATACACCCCTTTTTCTCAAAGCATTTATAATCCCCTTTAGATTGGTAATGGGTAGGGTAGTGACTAGTGAGTTTAAATAGTCTTACAGACTTTACGTTCATGTTCAAGATTATTTCTAGTTTCTACTTCAAGAAAATTGCATGCAACTATGCAAGTCATGATTGTTTTTGATTTTCTGTAGAATTAATTCTCTTTAGTCTGTGTCTAAAGTACAAAGTCACTAAAACTATAGTTGTGCTTGTGACTCTGTGAAAATGCCAAATGGATATCAAAATCGTTCTAAAAATGATACTGTTGCCTCCTATCATGGGCTTACATGTAGGTCCATGCTCCTTTGCTTTAGACTAGAAGCATTAAAAGTAAAATGTCAAGAACAATGCCAAATGGCTATCAAAACTGTCTAAAAATGATACTGTTGCCTCCTATCATGGACTTTCATGTAGGTCCATGCTCCTATGCTTTAGACTAGAAGCATTAAAGGTAAAATGTCAAGAACAGCTGCCATAGTCCCACATATGGCCTTGACCAGTGGGGTTTCCTTGAATTTGCAGGCACAAAGCACTGCTCTGTCACTGTTTTGGGGCAATGGAATGGAGTCAAGTCTGCCTCTGTGACGTTGGTTGGTCAGTGACTGTAGGGGCAATAATGCCATTGACTAGAATGAAAGCTATGTCATTGCATTCTCGTAATGAAGGGGAATTCAGCGTGAAATTTAGTTTAGTCACCAAGACTCACCATATTACAATTCAAAATACTTGGTAATGACATATTAAGAAAGTCTCATTTCTTATCACGGAAATTCATTACCATCACTAACCCTTATGCAAAATGGAAACTATTAGATACTGGGTCACAGTTCTTTATGTCTCACTAGTGCAAAGAAGAATGGAATACAGCTATAGTATAAGGCTCAATGACATATCGATACTTCTTTGTAAGCTTACAAAGACAGTTTTCAGACAATACGTGAGAGCCTGTGAAGTCTGGTTTCTATTTGAGAACATCAAAATGAGGAAAAGAGAAAAGAGAATCAAGGTTTCTGCAATTTACACTGTATTGTGTTACAAACATCTGATAAACATGTTGTAGTACTTCCATTCTAACAAGCCTTGCTGCTCAGCTAGTTTTGATCCGTGACAAAACAAGCTAAACACAGATAACCTGAAAGAGGGTTACCATGACAACAGTTTTGATATATGCCCTTCCCTTTGGTCATTAATTTTCTATGGGACATTCTATGCAGTGTTTATGACAGTAACTCAGATCATTTCCTGTTTCGATAGAGCCATCTTGGAAACGTGAGAAATTTATGCTGTTCTGACAAAAGGGCAAAACTTTGTTACTTCTATATAAGTATTTATATCTATTAAATATGAGATAAAAGAAAGATAGCATATCTATTGAGAAATAAGTTATAGGTATCTAACTGGCTTCGCTGGTGTGATAGAAATATAGATGTTGATGATATAGATTGTGCACAACTTTAGTGCCGTAAAGTAAGATCATAATCTAAGTCTTTATAACTTTATAACTTAAACTATTGATTGCTGATGCTTTGAAGAGTCTTTGCTAATTTGTATCACCTACATGGTGTAATCAAATCAGCAAAGACCTTTCAAAGCAGCAGGCATCAGTAAATATAGGACTATAGGTAATTAATGCCAATTAACAACCCACACGACTGGGTTGCCCTTTTAAATCATCATATACATACCAATAAACTCAATGGCTTCAGGAAAGAAAGCCGCCAGATTCTGACTCCAATGGTCCATGATAGGAATCTGCATGTATTTGATCCCATTGTCCTCAAAGCAGTTTGGGATGTTGGGCGTAACATTCAGAACATAGCGTATTCTCAGTTTGGAGAAGAGTTCAAAGTTTTCACAATCCTGCTTGGTTCCGAGGTACAGGTAGGGCAGGATCTGGGCGGGGTATCGGTTGTCCAATGGGGTTTCTGCTTGCACCAATGTTGTCTCGATCTTGAGCCTGTCGAAGCCCAGATCTGTTAGAGAACACTCATCGGAATCGCTGTCTTCTGAAGTTTGGCATAAGTGAGGGAACAGCCTGTAGAATTCGCTAAAGCCACCTAAATTTAAACAAATTTAGCAGAAAATAAGTTATGAGAACAATCTAGATTAAACATAGTTTATCAGGAAAGATATCAGAATACAAAATTTCGAATTTAGTACGCACAATTGCACACATATTCTCAGTAAACTGAATTCCACTTTAATATTTCAGCATACAATAATGAATAAAACCAGATACTGTCACACGTTGGAACTTGCAAATCATTTCCTAGCAAATTGTGTGAATCTTAAAAAGTTCCAGATTAATAGAAGAAACGACAGAACTTTAATATCCAACCACATGCACCATTAGCAAGTTAAGAGTTGACACAAACAGCCAGGAGAACCTAACCTACATTTTGATTCATTCTTTCATAGACTTGAAAAGGTTATAAAACGTGGGCGATATATAAGAAAACCTGAATACAAACATTGCATTCATCACACCCAAAGTATACAGCTTGACAACAACATGACCTTTAAGCAAGCACATTTACACAATCTACACGTAGACAAAAAGATTCATCTTTTGAATTTTCTCCCACTGATTAAAAGAAGATAAAGATAAAAAACCACAAGAAGAAGTTCCATCATGTTTTTCTGCTGAGCCTTTTCAATTATTCCAGACTCCGGATTCTACACAATGTGTGTGGGTGGACGGATTGGTTGGATGTAGAATGAATTGAAAAGGTAAAGCGATGGAAAGAGCTCAGACTCCGGCCCACTAATCAATGAGTTCTCCTGAATAGGGTTATTTGCACATAACGCTCAGCTTAAAGCCTCTTCAATAGGACTCTCTTTTGCACCACCCATCAGCCAATGGAAAAAAGGGTGTACAATAGGGATCTTCTCTCTTCTCAGGAACAGGGACGAAAATAAATGGGAGACCAAAAAAATACGAAGAGAGAGAGAGAGAGAAAAGGAGAGGAAGGCAAGGAAGGGATACGGTACAAAAGGGATGTACGTGTACTGTATTCATACATGTAAACTGTACAGAGAGTAACTGAGTAAGATACCATCTCTACTTTCTAGCATAGATAACTCCTTTTCAACCTACAAAATACTGAAATAGCTTAAGAAACATATTCTAAAGTAAAGTCATACTAAACAACTTCTTTCTATTACGTATGCTGTGAGGTACAGTATAGAATAAGTTTCATAAATGTATATGTGCAGGGCTCTGATCAAGGGCATAAAAGTGTTACATATGAGGTGAATTTTAAAAGCCAATTATAGACTGTGGCAACATTATTTTTGTAATCTGCAAACATTATGCAACACATAGCTAAAAAATCAGACCTTAACAAATTGCCGTTAAGCGGCAATCAGTAGCCAAATATCACATCATCAAAAATGTTACGTACATAACTCGGTGTCCACTTCATGCTGATATTTCTCTTAAAATTTAAATTTTTCTCAACAAAGTACATGAGATGTTAAAACATACCCTAAACAAAACTTAAAACCATTGCCATATCAACTTTTTTCAATTTAGTTATTAGAATTTGGCCAAAACAAATATGGACACCGAGTTATGTACAGTACATCTTATTCTCTACATGCTTTCTCTTTGCCTTATTGTCAGATATGGTTTTGCATTAGTCTAATATCGACTTCAATTGAAGGAATGATGTGCTTCCTGAATGAAACATAATTTGCAATGTGTAAATAGTTTGTAAACTACTATTTCAGGACTGAAATGTAAGATTTCTGTACTTAATCGTACATAACTGTGGACACCAAAAGTAAGTAGTTTTACATTAAAATTATAACTTCTTGTTCCTTAAATTCAATAAATGTTTGTTTAAATGAAAATGCAGAAGGGTGCAATTCATGCTGACAGAAATAAATTGATTCATTTATGATAATTTATTTCAAATTGTGATTGGTAGTAACGTACATAACTCGGTGTCTTTTCATAACGGTGTCTTAGTTATGTACATGACATGAAAAAGCTCAAACTGCAATATTTTGTAATATTCTTCTCACCAAATCAGATGTGTGTATGTCTTATACATTGTTTACTACCCTACCATAACAAATAACTAAATATAGGTGGTCTTATTGAAGAAAAAAAAACATGGTGTACGTACATAACTCGTCACGTACATAACTCGGTGTCCATTCATTGTTGATTAAATCACACATACAAGTTAAAATGGGGGATCCAATGTTACCAGTGCTCTTCATTCACCTATATACACCATTGCATTATCATTTTGAAAGAATACAATAAGTTTTTGTATAGATTCTGTTGCATGGTTTGTTCATAACTGCAGGACACCAAACATTTTCCATTTTCAGAAATCTGAATATTTTTAAAACCATGACCCAGAATGAAATGATCTGATTAGAAATCAAAGATAAAGTGAAACTAAACATTATAACAGTGCAAGCTTGTAAATAAATCAATTATTTATACACCATTCTTCAGTTAGTAAGATTTGAAATTTGCAGGACACCAAAGTTATGTACATATCACAAAAATTGTATCACGTGTAAATGGAATAAGAAAGTAAAATAATAGGAATTAACTCAACAGAAATGTTAATTATTACATAGATTCTACATCAAGATTTAAAAAAATCACAAGTTTTGCATCCCATTAGTAAAAATATGGTATCCCATTAGTGCATGTTTTGAATGTAACGTTAAAAGTGCTGAAAATAGGCCTTTTTTCATCATAAAATTGCTCTAAAATCTTTAATTTGAACTCAATGAAGCTGAAAACTTGTTTGGAGCTTCCCCCAATGGTACTTTCTAATATAAAAATGCTAATTTGTGTCTGGGTCTCATGGTTTTGGATAATTGAACAATTTCCCAGTGTTCAATCTACATTTTTGTAAGTGTACCCTTGATCTGAGCCATGCACATATATAGTACAGGAAGGAACACAAACTTAATGAATTCGCATTTGGCCATCACTGTGAAATTAATAGGAAGTTTTATAACTAAGAACTACATGTATGACGAAAGGGGTAAAAATGGAATTTAAAAAGTCTCCTTTCAAACAAGAGAAAGGGATTATATGTCATTCTCCAAGCTACAGGAGCAACTAGGGTACAATGTAGTAAACATGCTTATGGGTAGTAAACAGTGACCTTTTGAGTCCTTGGATGAGTGACATGTATTCCTAAAATTAGGAAATAAAAAGATCAAAAGGTTGTATTTCAAACTGACAAAAGTCAAGATTTACAACATCCAGTCAAGGAGCCTCCCCAGTGGTAGAGGTTTAATTGGGAAGGCTTGGAATACATGGAAACAGAGCAAAATGAGTGGGCCGATAAATACTGAGAAGATAGCAAGGGTTGTGTATAATTGGGATGCCAGCCTGCTGATGCACATGGCAATGGCATTATGGCTTTGGGGACTCAAGTGGGCAAGTTCAGAGTATACATGTAGGTGCACAACCATACACAAACGCTACATGTATTGACAAGTGTGTTACGGAATAAGCACACAGCTTGTTCTACATGATGCAGGACAGGTACAACTCCATATTTTATAATCAGAGGAGCGAGGACAGAATGAAAACATACTTTTCACTCATTTGACTACATTATTAAATTGTACATGGCATGTAAAATGTTAACCATTGTTTTTTCCTTGCCTTTTCTTTGGTAATTACATCAATAGGTTTTTTTCCTTCTTCAGTCTACCAATAGGTCTACTGGTACTGCAAAGGTGATCCGGCATACAAGTAACTTTGCTGTTTGCAATTGATCATCAATCAGAGCCCATTCAAAAATCTGCTGGCAGAACCCTTTTTTTTGCACTTGACACAGAAATGTGACAGAATCATAATATTCATGTGCACGTACACAAAATTAGTTTGATTTCAATTAATTCAAATTTAGAAACCCTTTGTTTATAAGGCCCAGCCATCTATTAGTATCATCACATTTTTTAAAAATAAAGTTCTAAATTATGTTGACATTGACGTACGAGTACATGTAAACTAGATATATATCTCTTGATGAATAAATATAATACTTTATACACGAAAAAGCAATGATTTTCTAATTTTGAGGGGTACTTCTATAATTAAGTTTACAAACAAAATGGAATTGTCACATGTCTGGATGAGTTTTCTCTGGATGCCAAACTTTCAATGTGGTATGCAAGAACAAACTAGGATTCTAGGAACATCAACATAATATTCCCTACCGTAGTCTTCAATACTTCAAACCGAAAGTAATGTTTAGACTGAGATAAAAGAACATCATCTGTAAACAGGGAAGCCCTACTGAGCCAGAATTCCTCAGACCAGCGGCGAGCTTATGGGAAGGGGAGTCTGCATCATGGAGGAAATGTGTTCTCATTTCTCTTCCACTAGCTCAACAGGAAATATCAACTCAACGGGGTGAACTTCGGCTATTGGTGTTGATGGAATTCCTCCGAGATTAAGACCAAATGTCAAGCACAAGAGGCAAAGTAACAAAAGTCCATCCTATCCAATATGTACATGTAATGTAAGTGTTGTGTTAATACAGCATGAGGCAATTTGGATAAAAGGTTTGGCAGAGTAACAGATGAAAGTTGAACTTTGTGCTTCATCTTCGAATCAAATCAGTCTCATAATTTGCTACCCAAATCAACGTGTGTGTAGGCCTGTGCGTACAACTCATATACTCTTACATATATCATTCACAGCCATCAATTATCATCACAATTATTTCCATATTACAATTAGGACAACATCCATACTTAAACCAAATTTCCAGAATGTTCAAAACTTCAAACATTTAGAAGCCAAATCTATGACTAAGGTTACACTCTGACATGCAAATATCAGAAAAGGTTGCCTTTTGATGTTTTGGTATGTGGATAGATCAGATTACAATATAACATTAATTTGTCACCCTTTAAAAAAAATCTATATCACCGTCACTGTAAACAGCAAAGTGATTATATCAATCATTCCCAAAAATGGCTTTTTAATGGTTTTCGTTCTGTTTATTGCTATTAGCCCCACAAATCCTGTTAATATTTCAAGTGCTAATAATTATGATGTTCATGTTAACTGGAAAAATACATCTAATCTTGTGACTTTAATACTAATAACCATTATCAAATTTTCACCCCATACTTGATGTTTGCACTGAAAATAACTAAAATGTGTGTGTAACTACTTTACTTCCACTTAATTAATTTCATCATCACTATTTTCTCAATTGGTTTTGATGACTACCATCTGAGAAACCATACAGTAGGTGTATCTTCCATTAATAATAAGTAATATAATATCATTGTTGTTTGATTTCATCAATTTGCCAAGAATTTCCACAACTCTTCTCTTCATTACCGTAATGTAACTTGTAAACCGTAAAAGGCGTAATGACATTGCAGTATAGCGAAAGCCCAATGAGAGACAAAAAGACACATGATACAGTATGAGGATCTATCAATTTATGTCATTCTAGTGATAATCCATTTTTTAATTACACCAGCATCATGAATTCATTGAGTGTTTTTAAGTTTTAGATCACTCTGAACCTTTCAAAGTGTGTTCTATTGTTTGATCATCATTAAAATAAACATGTAATCATCACATACTTCGCTGAACTTATCTCGATCAAACATGGTACAGTACATCACCATTGATTCACAATGTCTTTTTCCTTAATTTAATATTCTTACAACTTACAAGGTACATCCTTTAGCATGGTTAGGTGATCTTTGAACTTTCTTTATACAAGTTATAAGAGCAGAATTTTCCAATCAATATTAAGACTATCACCATGATCACTGTAATTATGAAGATCAAAATATACCCACCTCTTAAGTAGCTGACCCGATAACCAACTTCTTTGAGTCTTCTCAGCAATAGGACGAATGGGGCATCTGAGTTTGCATTGATGTTGCTTGAGTTCTCATCATATAAAATGAGAGGAACTTTGCTGGCCATTTTCACGAAAAGGTCCTTTCCTTCATCCCCTTGAATCAGACATTTCAACGACAGGTTCCCCTTCTGTAATCTCCGAAGAAGAATTCCCGGTAAGCAAACGTTCAGGGCTCCTTCTATATGCGCCCGACAGAAGGCCGAGTTAGGTCTGTAGTCCATGAGGAGAACTTGGCCGGACAAAACTTGCTCCTGCACCGACTTGGAACTGGTCCCGAAAAGTTCTGAGTCTTCCATTCCGAAGGACGACCTCTCAGGAGTCTGAGCGGGCATTATGTTCCTTGGTATCCCCCGAAGAAATCGGGTGGAATCTTATTCCAATCACGAGAAAACGACGATGCTATCTCAGGCTTCTATTCGGATATGAAGAGGAGTTGATATACCACGATGAAGAAGAAAAGATGAAAACGTTTATAACTTGTGCACTTGTCATTGAGCGCGTATTCCTGATACTAGAAATCGAGAGGTACACGAATACGTATGGAGACTGGTATCAGTACACTGTGAGGGGTGCAATGCTATGCTGTATGGGTCGATGTGTATGGGGTACGGTGCAGAGAAGTTTTGAACACTGCTCCTTGTGTAAACATCCCAAATAAATTAGACGCGGGTTTCGGATGAGTGTACTGTATGGTTGACCCTCTCTGAGTAAATATCTCCCACATTGACTAGTTTTCGCTAGGCAACATGCATCGGGAAACGACTTGGCTTTGGGATCTTCTTTGAATGAATGAACAGACAATTGCCGATGCCGCTACTGCTCGCATACAGAATCTCTCACAAGTCGGAAAGGGAGAGAAGATACACTCGCACCGTACCATAACATGCATGCAGCTCAAATGCGAGTAGTCCATGCACAATATTACCGATGAGGCTTTGCTCGCTTGCCAGGCAGTACGGCGCACTTTTTGATCTCGTATGATTGACAAGTAATTTGATCATGATCGGAAGTCACTGAAAATAGGATTAGGTACGGACCAATCAGCAACGGCGACACGGCAACGTCAGGCAGGTTCGGAATCTGCAACCATGGCAACCTTTCGAGTAATCCAATATCGGCCTTCCGGAGTCGTCCAAACCTATTTGTAGGGGAGACACTTCTCATCCATTAGAAAGGGACACATTTTGCTTCAAAAGAGAGAACATGGGAATGGGAATGGGAAAGAGGAAGAGAGAGAGAGAGAGAGAGAGAGAGACAGACAGAGACAGAAAGCCAGAGGGATTATGGAGGTAGAGAGGGGGGGGGGGGCATGTTGAGAAAAACAAATTATTTTGTTACATGATGATTATTATTATTATTATTATTTTGATGCTGTTGAACTACACAATGAAAATAAATCGACCCCTGTTGTTATAACTGTTTTCATTTCGTAATGTTCAAAATTAAAAGAAAGTGGCATACCATGGTTACTAATTAATCCTTAATGGTCCCTTTGGTCCAACATAAAATAGTGATACAAATTTGTTTTGTCCAGTTTATGCGTTGTTGGTTTGTTGCTATGTCGGGAATATAACATGTATCGGGCTGGCACTTACAGCCATCAAGTACAGTCAAGACGTGCATGCAGTTACAGCGCATATTGTTTAGGTACATGTATTTTGTTGTTGTATTATGATTTTGGTACTTGTCCCTCTCATCAATTTGCTTTTATTAAATGATAATTTAGATTTTATTTGCGCCCTGTTATTTGTACGTTTTTCCCGACCCCCCCCCTCTATCTCTCTCTCTCCCTCTCTCTGCCTTTCTCTAAAAGGTATATGGAAGATCGAGACTATATACTAACAAATCAAACAAGAAAGAAAAAAGGATGAACGTAAATTATGACGACCCGTGTCCCTGCAGTACTCCATGACCCCTGTTTATCAGTAATGGAATGGTCCATTTATATTTACCGGTGGAATGGGGGCTGGCCTTACAGTCCTATCCTTTACATGTCTTTTGAAAGACGACTGCACATTCATGTCCAGCAAGCGATAACATTTATCGTGGAGTAAAATGTAATCACTCACGTTGTCTCTCTCTTCTGGACATTTCCGGGCTAAATCTCGTGAGAAAATGATGTTACAAGGCCAGAAATGACTGTCGATACTGTCGCTTTAATGATTTTGTTCCTTAGCATGCGTTACTCCTTTTCTTTTTCTCTTTTCCCTCCTTTTTCCTGGGGGGGGGGGGGGGGTAGAACGGAAGACAGAATGTATAAATATCAAGACGATAATCACACCTGGTTGAGGAGAGGAATCAGAAGAAAAGGACTTCTGGACAATACATTTTGAAAGAACAAAATACAACCGATATAATATAGTAACAAATTACCGAGGGTAAAATAATGATTTACATGGGTTCCCAGAAATTGTGACATGTTTCATCAATAGCGATTTGGAGTTGGAATTGCCCCCATCCATTAACCCTCTTCCTCCAGAGTATCCTCGAAAATTCTGGATATATATATACTTTAAATTTATGCCTTATATGCGGAATATTTCAACATGTGAATACTCATTATGTTTTCAACGTTCAATATCAGTGAGGGCAAAATTATTCCAAGTCATAATATGCAGAGGCCTGTCCAGTAGAAGTGAATGATATCATGAAATAAATGAAAGGTTTAAATAGAGCGAGTGTGTGGATCGGAAAGTAATAGCAGTAGTACTTTATTGGATAACTTGTTTATCATAAAAACCTTTACCTATAGCATGCAAAGGTATGTTCCATTTGCATGCAGGCCAAACAAATGAAAAGGTTAAATTTCAACTGCATTTGAAAGATAATACTAATTTAGAGCTTCCCTTTAAAACAAAAAAAAAGAAAAAAAGGGGGGGGGGGGCTTGAAAATGTCTTTAAGTGGGAAAATAACTACTATTAGTTGTCGAATCTACTTAAGTGCTACCAAGTCAGTAAGTAATAGTCTGATTTTCAGGCCATTGTACCGTTGAATGTTCGACCGTTTTGTGCTGCGCAAAGATTCAGTAATGTTTAATTTTGGCCATTACAAGAAGTGGGTTATTGATGTAGACAATTGCCCATGTACCCTTTCAAGCTCATTTTATGTATGTTATTTACCAAAGAAGAAAAAGAAGCCAGTCTGTCACTCAATAGTGTCTGACTAATGTCCGATTTCACCTAATCGGCTCAAGATCGGCCCCCGATCCGATGATCAGTTACAGGGTTAAGTCTTAGAAAATCGTTTACTTGCTAGACTAGCAAGTAAACGATTTTCCTTGCATAATTTGAATATTAGGACACTCCTAACGTTTAAATTTCACAGATAGGACATACATGACATATTCATAATTCCTGCAAAGTTCTACAGAATTTGACGTTGGCAAAAGGGACATAGTACCTACAATAATCACTGTCACAAGATTTCAAGAGGCAAATGCTTGTTTAGATATCTTTACAGGACCTTACAAGTTTCCACGTTAATTAGATAACATCCGCGGTGGTTAAACACCGGATTATCTTTAATACCCACCATATATTTAAGGACAGGTTATATTTAAAAATAGGTTACCGCCGAGCACGTCTATCCTTCCAAACGTCAGGCCATCGGTTACTTTCCCACGGCGATTAGTTATTTTTTTCATTACCGCAAATTAATATTGAACCTCTAATGTGGAGGGGATTAAAACATGGCAGAAACTGTAATTTCGTTTTGAAAAAGGTGAGCCCCCGTTTGATTGGATTGCGAAGTATATGCAGTTCGATGAGAAAAAGATGTTGATGGCATCAATATCGGTTTTAGATGGGTTTCGGGGGGGGGGGGGGGGCTCAAGCCCTTTCATTTTTTTTTGGTCAAGCCCAAATAGGTGGCAAATGACGAAATGGGTATATTACATGTCAATCTAATTTTACCAATTGAAATGGTTTTAAGCTTTTTAAAACACATAATTTGATAGGTGCATCTGTAGCGGCGGCATAAGTGTCGTTTCTCTCCATATTTAGAAGGAAAAAAAGAAAACTTCCGGCTACCCCTACCCCTAAAAAGAGCACCAAACAGTTGGGAATGGGAAGTATAACGTCGAAGAAATCTCTCAAAATCTCCCTATAGGGCCGACCGTGATATTATCTGTAATTTTACCCACTCCCATGATTTTATGCCAACCTGTGTTTAAACAATTTTTTAGTATGTCAATCTTTAATTTCAAATAAGATATTTCTATATTGAAATATCGATATGATCAATTTTTCGTTGATGAAGTGAGCAGATACTCGTATAGCCCCTCTCATCTCACTGCACATTGTATGCCCCATCCTATTTATTAGCTCAACATACGTGACGTCTGATTTGACACGGCAGAGTAATTTGATCGGCATGACAAATGAAAATATATTTTTATTAATTTACTGGATATTGCAGAGATTAGATTGGGATTTCATACATACATCGTGTATTTCAAAATTATTCTTAAAATTATAAATTTATTTTATTCACCGTTTTTTGATAATCAACAAAAGAAGCAAGTTATTTTTAATGCGATGACTGCTGCAATTTATAGTATGCAATCAAACTTTGACGTCCATTATAATTATCATCTAGTACCATGGTTATAACTTCCTACTTTCCTTCCGTCCTTCTTTATACGACCATGAAATTGGGTCCATGGTCGATTAAATTATCAACTTCATTCACCCTTTTATGGGTTTTGATCGTTGTGTCATAGTTCGTACCTTCAATGATACAGCTTATCCTGTCTTATTTTTATCCGTATAGTTTTCTATACAGTAAGCTGTATGCTATTAAAAGAAGTATATCAAAGATATAGGTAAGATGCACTTATAGCTTCGTAATCTTCTGTCGTGACCTTCCAGTTATATTATGCCCGGAAACATTTTATCAAATTTAATCCGATTGTCAGAGTTAATTAGAACAAAACGTAGTTGACATAACCATGTCTAAAGTCCGAGCAACACTTGGGGTCGTGAACATCAAACTGACTTATTTCAATGAATACTTTATGTATTTTGAAATTTATTGAGGAAATGAAGCGAAATAAAACTTACAATGAAACGAAATATCTTGCAGTGTCTTTAGATACGACAGAACGAATACTTTTGTTATTGTATTGGAACAATATGCACTTTAATAATAGTTTCATTAACTTTTTATATTTGAATTGTCAGACACCTTACTGTTCGTTCTAGTTTTGTGTCATAATTATACTTACTATAATTTATTTGATCTAGATGATTTATATGTTTATAAGCAGAATATTGATGATAATTGATAATATTAATCGAACACAAACATTGACGACTTACTTCTTTCTATTGCCAAATTCACCGGGATAGGATATTAGGATATCTCCCTATAGATGCTGTGAATGAACAAATAGAAGGGGCGTGGTCGTGTTTTGAAACTCATCATGCTCATTGAAAATGCTATAATTGGAGAAAAATAAGTTTGTTCTGCTCAAACAAAATTATTGTCTATTTTGAAAAGCATTGCCGTAATGATGTAATATGTCGATGCAATATCAGTATGCAATTGCGCCTAACTTGGCTTCGCTTGGAAAATACCTGTAACAAGATTGTATAACAAACACCGGTCTTTTGTTTCCGACGCACCGGTCGATACCACTTATGTACACGGCCCAATAGCCATGAAAGGTAATCGGATATTGCTCATAGACATAATCCTATACCTATTATCTAACTCCAATCAATTGGAACATTAAAAGAGAGGGGAGAGAGAGAGAGAGAGAGAGAGACAGACAGACAGACAGAGAGAGAGAGAGAGGGGGGGGGGGGGAGTGGGAGAGAGAGAAAAGAGGGGGGGGGGGGTAGAAAGAGAGAGAGGTTGGGGGGGGGGGGGGTCGCTATTTTATCACACTCTATAATACACCAATGTGTTTCGCCAAACCAAAGAGGCATCTCTTTGGCAAAACACTCTTACACAGTTACACTCTTGATAATGCTGGGTAATATTGCCCAATATGAAGGCAATTATGTATTCCCCTTTTTGACCAACTTTGTGCAAGAATATGCCTAAATTTGGAAATGTTTGGCCAATTATTATCTTCTTTCCTGTAGGCAAATAAAACAAATACAAATTCCCAAATTGGCGGGGCTCATTATTACCCATTTGTTGCGGTCTCTTACTCAATACTTTTGATTGTGAATAATAATTCTAATTACCGGTTCAAGGCCTTTTTAACTTCCATTTCAACGCATTGATAATTATAATAAAAAAATATTCGAATTTTATCAAAAGTGTCGGGGCATTATCATGGTTTTAGCATTGTTCTTTCGATTGCAAACATAAAATATATTTTAATTGTACATGTACATTGTAATTAAATTTTCATTATCATTTTTATTGATTATAAACATCAACAAGAAATCGTTGACAACATTGTTTATTGATCTAATCACGAGGCATTTTCAATATTAATTACCAAGAAATGAAAATGATAACTTATTATCGATAAATAATGATAATAAAAAAAAATCCGACATGGGAAACTGACTCCAGCAATATGAGCCTTTAATTCTTCTTCTTCTTCATCCCCTCCTCCTTCTCCTTCTTCTTCTTCTTCTTCTCCTTCTCCTTCTTCTTTTCCTTCTTTTTCTTCTTCTTCTTCTTTGTGTACGTGTGTGTTTGCGTGTGATAGTGCGTGTACATTTCGTATGTTATCTAAACAATGTTATCCTCTATAGAGGATAACATTATCCTATATAGGATGACATTCTATGAGAGAAGAGCTAAAATCAGTATTGTGGCGGAAACTAATATGACATTAATAAAAAGACAAACAAATAACAAACAAACAAAAAAATAGGCAAAAAATACCTAATGTACACCCCCCCCCCCCCCCCCCCCCCCCCCCCACCCAATGAAGTTTACAACACTTCGCTCATTGGCGCCGTTTATAGAAGTTCATCTCGATCGGATTAAAAACCGAAATCAATGGCGGATTAGCAAACCATTAAATAGCTCGTTGTGTACAAGCGACTGGATGTGGTAGGGTCAGGAATAATGGGTTGATTTATTCAGTCTGAGCTATAGGTTTAATCCGCTCACAATAAATAATCGAACCCTGTTTACGCTGCCCAAGAGTTGTGTTTTTACCAGACAATCAAGTTCATGAGTAGCATAATAAAAATTTTAAAAAAGATCAATGAGGTCAAAGGTGATTCATTTATTATACCAAACAAAGGTTACTTATCCGTCTCTTCCGATACGAATGAGCTTATTATAAAGACCTATTGAAAAACCGGAGATGATTATAATGTGGTTCCATGAGCAATAATTACTGATACAATACTTGGATCTCGCCGATTTCACAGTCTGAACCTGGACACCTGAATCACTGTCCAGAAAATTGGAAAGAGACCTTAATACATTAGACGATAAGAACTGTTTACGGGGAAATCCGCCATTTGGGTATACATCAAATGTCTTCGTCTGTTTATCGATTCCCGAAGATAACCTATCCTGAGTGAAGCTTAACCTGTTGTCAATCATGTAATAAAGATTTTTTTCTTCAAAATATCATTTGTGTGATTATTGCTGCCCATGAATAGCCGGAGTGGTTTGGCGCAATGCCATCTTAAATATCACAATAATCACATCAATAATCTGTCATATTTTGAAATTCACGAAAAGAGCGATGTAAGCGCAAAGGTATGTCCCCTTTTCTGCCATTATTTCCTGTAATTTTTAATGAATGTATGGTTGAGAATAAACGCATGATAATCTCAAGACATCTCGCTACAGTAGCATATTAAATCTCCACCCACTCCACTGCATGTGTTATCAAGAAAATCAATATACACCCACGCTTGTATACCTCAATTCCCTCAAAACGTGTAGAAGCATGAAATAAGATATCAATCATTTTGTATTCTTTAAACTACTTCCTGATTAATAACAAACACTGTTTAAAATAATAATCAATGTTAGTAAAAATAGCACTGATTTTGTTAAGAGATAACAAAGGTAAATACAAGATATCATCGGTGGTTGCTGTTCAGCGGTTAAGTTTTACAGGTGCTTGCATTAAAAAGAATATGCTCCATGATGTATTTGTCTTTCTATCTCTTTCTTCAATTCCATATATAGATGGAGATTTTCAGCGAGCAGTTGAAGTATAAAGGTATACGGGTTTGTCATTCACAGTTGAATACTTGCTATATGAAAGTTTTACTCAACGGGCAGTCTTTTGTCCACGTAGCCAAAATAATAAAAATTGTTTATAAACAAAAACAATAATGACGTTCAATGAAAAAATGAAAATCAGCGGCTAATTCGTGAATAGAAATTATTTCAAAAAAGGTTAGACTGATTAATCAGCTAGATGTAACATTCCATTAATAAACGTCTTTTCCATTTTCATAAATGACAACGGAGAAACAAATAATTTTATGACATTGAAGACAGTAAAGCGAAGGGCCGGGTCAGGGCACTTGCCCTCCCCTTTCATAGAATTACTTAATGAGAAGGAAAAATAAATAAATGGGAGATTGAAAAGGAAAACAAAAGGAATAACATTTGGCATGCCTGTGTGGAAGACTTCCTCCAACCTTCCCGAACTTGGTCGATCGCTTAGCTCTCTCGCATGACAATCCTCCCCAATGATTACATGTAGCATATAATTATATAGAAACGCCATCCATTTAGTTTGCCTTTATATTTATTTCCTTCCGGTTTCGTATATGTCAATGTCGATGAGTAATTATCTATTAATGTTTGTCATGTCTTTCAGAAGAATATTATGCTCATTATAATTATCATGAACGTGTTCGGCAGACAAAACGGTAACGGGAGAAAGATGTGACTTTATATTGCGTGGGTTGATATATAGATGGAGAAATAAACACCGTGTGGCGCCTTAATGAGCGGGTAATGGAGGTGATATAATAATGACAGCTTAACATGATACCGATGATGATATCATTACTTTCATTAGAGGAGAAGAAGAAGAAGAAGAAGAAGAAGAAGAAGAAGAAAGAAGAAGAAAGAAGAAGAAAGAAGAAGAAGAAGAAGAAGAAGAAGAAGAAGAAGAAGAAGAAGAAGAAGAAGAAGAAGAAGAAAAAGAAGAAGAAGAAGAAGAAGAAGAAGAAGAAGAAGAAGAAGAAGAAGAAGAAGAAGAAGAAGAAAGAAGAAAGAAGAAGAAGAAGACGAAACCAGATAGAAGAGGAAGAATAAAGCGATAGAAGAGGAAGATGAAAAGAAATTTGAAGAATAAGAAGAATGTTGTACATTTACATGTGTCTTCAACCGATATACTTGCTCACAATACTATTCTACCTGTATTTAAAAAAAACTATAGACTATTTAGCTTCATCATTTAGGCAAGCAAAAAGCGTCCTTAGACAGACAGTATGCGTACGTAATACCAAGAACACGATAACAAAATTACATGCAAGATAATGAAAATGCTAGGAGGAACTCGGGTAATAATAATAATGATGATGATGATAATAATAATAATAATGATAATTATAATGATAATACTGAATATGATAATGATTATGATAATAATGATAATGATTATGATAATAATGATAATGATTATGATAATAATTATGATAATAAAGATAATATAGATAAATGAATAAATAAGTAAAATGGAAAATTAAGAACGAAGGGAGAAAGAGAGAGGGATAGCGAGAGAGAGAGAGAGAGAGAGAGAGAGAGAGAGAGAGAGTGTGTGTGTATGAGAGAGAGGAATAAAGATGATGAACGCTGCTGTAAAAAATGAAGTCAAATTTCAGTGTGATCTTGAATTGGGCATAATTAATGTGAACACGGTCTGCATCATTGTGTTGTCACCATAATGATATAACTCGTGTGAACGGCATTCGTAGAATGGATGCTATAACACATTTAGGGTGGTAAACATGACATTTTAAGTCGGCATCATCCATTGGATTCAAGCGACTGACAAACAGTGTTCGACAAGCAAAAACAAATATGATAAATATCCGATTTGTTTTATGTGCATTTATAGAAGTGCGATATGAAATATACCAGAAAATAAAAATCTTTCCCTTCCCAATCACATATAATACTTTATGTGCACTTTTAAGCACTTTTGTTTTCGTTTTTTTTTTTTTTTTACAAAATGAATAGCGAATTATGAGATAGGGAAATTCTTCTAATGCACGATTTTTTTTTGTCTCCGAAGAGATTATTCGAATGATGTTGGTTTCCATGGTATTGTGATTTTTTCGGACCGACTATGCGTCACACTATGAAAGTGAAATAGTATATTAAATGTAATCATAACTGATTTAGGCTTTAATAGTATCATACCAAATTATTGAGGGAAATTGGGGCAAAAAGAAAAGAAAAAAGAAGAAGAAGAAATAGGCATATAACCCCCTTCAAAGAAAAGACATCGTAAACAGTATATTAAGGTTGGTATACAACGCTACACGTGCCCTACATCCGGCATATGAAAACCGCGAGTCTTCTATTTCTTCACTTTCGGTCAAACACGAGGGGAAATTAACAAATGCATTCTTAAAAATTGATCCATATTACACGAAAGGCGGAAAATGATGAATAGTAGGCTACCTGTCACTGTCGATACAGCTATCCATCTATTCATTTGAATCTTTCCGTCTTCATGAAAATGAAACCGTGTCACTTAGAATCGAAAGCGAAGCTGAAGGAGAAGCGCGGTGAGGACTCTATTCTTCTTAACCGAGTTTCCCTCATCATTTTCAGAAACGGATATTTGACAGGTTCATTTATAGAAACAAGGTCTTCTGGAGAAGGAAGCAGGGAGGCGGATGAGAGTTGACATTTAAGGTTCATACGTTTCATGTTTGTCTCAAAGGAAATCCCGTTTCAATGTTGTCGAACATTTTAGGGCTATTCAGATATTTTATTTCTGCTAATCAGACACTGATATTTGCAGTGTAAATATAGACAATCCGGAAAGACAGGTTGAACTATTCATTGAAAAGGAGTAATAAATAAGAACCATTAAATTCAACGGTTAGATATTGGGCTCTGAGTGAGAAAAAAAAAATCTCTTATAATGTCATTTCATTTCATATTTCATGAAGACAAAATGCGGAACTTTGGAACCGGAAGTGTAAAGATGTGTTTGGGGGCAGTGTAAACGTACCTCTATTTCTCTTTAGAGGAATGAAAGGGAAGGATTTAAGCGGAGCCCGATTTGGGAGGGGTGGAACTTTTTTTCCTAGTTGAAGAATTACTAGCCCTTCATAAAGTAAGAGAATGGTCCCATTTGGATCTTAAACGAGACTGCACTACTTGCGCGGTTCAAAGGGGAAAGGTGGGGAAGAGGATGATGGTAAAAAAATATTGTAACGTGAATTTTTACCCTTTAAGAAAAGAAATGAAGATGCCCCCCCCCCCCCTGGCCCCCCAAAAAAGTTTAAAAGGTTTTTTTTTTCACGAATTGACCCCCCCCCCCTAAAAAAGAAAGAAAGAAAACAAAAATAGTGCTCCTCTCTGTACTAAAACAAGAAGTGCTGCCAATTTGTGTTTTGCTGATTGACAACTTAAAAAACTTGTAACTTCCCTATTTTTAGTCGAATATTGCTCAAACTTTCACTAATTTGTGAATAATTATCACCTATCAGGGAGGATTTTTCCCTTAAATGTGGTTTAAGCCTGATTCTCTTAAAATGTAGTGTCCATACCTTTATATTGGGTATGCTTAATGAAGTATTTGATAAACATAACAAAATGACGTTGTAACAATCATCTTTTAATAATTACAAATTGTTTTATTGAAATGTTTTGTCACATTCAACATAATGCAAACAACTTTTACAATCTTTTTACATGTGACTAGTACAAGAAAATCCAATCTGACTGTACATTATATACATTTATGTACATGTATTTACATAAAATTGTTTATCAGAATTTACAATTTCATACATATCTACAAGAGGAAAACATTTCTAAATATATAAATATATTCAACACACAGAAAACCTTTATTATTAAGGTATATCCACTTTACAAACATTGGTCATGCCTAAAAGACACCACAAGATATATATCATTAATGGCTGAATGAGGAATAAATGTATCAGGAGCCATCTCGATTGATACCATAGTTTCAAATAATAAACAAAATGATTGCAAAAGAAGAATTATATTTTGTATTCCCTCTACAAAATCCTTATTTAATAAGCATACTCTAGTTAACATAATGCAACTTCATGACTTCACAAATTTCACTGTTTTAATAAAAACAACAATTTATACAAGAACAAAATATGAAAGTTCCTGAATTAAGTTTGTATCAAAATGTGAGTTGTTTCTGGAGTTTATTTTCTGATGCTGACCAATTACATGAAAGGATTGAGTATAAAGATGGAGGGGGAATTTGATACGAAATCTATTAGTGGAAATCAATATACATGTATGACATGAACACATCCTAAGTTTTCTTGTTGGAGCTTGAATAACCATTTTCTTTTAAAAAATGCAATTTATTTTTAAAGCTTAAAGGCATTGTTTAGCAATGTTAAATCTGAGATGCATGGCCCTTCGTGATATCAGTGTCTGTGATATGGTGTATTATTAACCGTATCAGACATCTGAGCAGGGAAATTTTTAAATGTTATTGCCCTCAAGGTTTGATGGACAAGTGAACAAAATTACAATAAGTTAGTCCGCTCAGAAAAGTCAATGGGATTTTGTGTGTAATTTGGCGGGCAATATAGGTTATACAGTAAACCAATGCGCAAATATTTTAGCCCGCTCAGAAGAGTCAATGGGATTTGTGTGTAATTTGGCGGGCGATATAGGTTATACAGTAAACCAATGGACAAATATTTTAGCCCGCTCAGAAAAGTCAATGGCAAAATGCGTGTTAAACTAGTGAGCAATAATGTAGATCCAGTTGTAATTTACATCGCGCATCAGCTACTGTAATTTACATCGCGCATCGCCTATAAGAAAATGTGCACTTTGCGCCAACTCCATTGTGACGTAACAATCACACCCTAGGCAAACTGTTTGCAGTGTATCGAAAATCTGTCAAACCCTCGATGAACAGTGCTGGTTTAACAATGTTTTTGCAACTTCTAATGTTAGGAAACCCTGTGTAGCCTACATAATTTAAGAGTATAATATAGTATAGAGTTTCTTGTTTGCTCTAGATGTCTGATGTGGTTAATAATAGTAATATTGACTGCCTAATTCAGGGCAATACGACTTGTCATATATCACCCTCACCTTCGGTTCGGGCGATATATGCGTATTGCCCAGAAGGCAGTCAATATTACTTAAATATTGAAGCCCTTAAAAAAAAATTGCTCTTCAAAATGATCATGAAGTGCCTCAAAAAAAAGTGCCCGGTTTTTACCATACTCATTTTCCCCAATAGACTGTAGTGTTATAACAAACGTTGGGAAAATGAAAAGTGAAATTTCCATTTCCAATCATAAATATCTTGATAATCAGACAGGCGATCGGCTTGTAACAGTCATGGGATTCCTGACTGACCTAAAGGTTGATAATTATGATTGCAGCATGAGCTAAATCCAGGATTTCGTTTCAGAATCTGAGGCAATTTTACAGAGTCACTTTAACGCTGGGAATGGAGCTGTATCCATGTTGATTTTATTTTAGATTTACAACATTATTGAGAATGGGATGAAGAATGCATGATCTCTCTTCAAAACAAATAAAATGATAAAATAAGCTCAAGTCAATACAGCAACGGTCAGGGAGGTCTTGGTAATATTAATTCATTTATCATGCATTTATTCATCTATACAATTTGGTCATCGAAAGTGAAAAAATTGAATATTCAGAAAGCAAGAGACCCTTTGCATTATCATATTTTATATATCCAGGAGTCAATTGCAATAGTTTCTCTTCAAGGGAATAGATGAATACATAAAAGATAATTTAGAATCCATGTCTCTCCAAAAGTATATCAGAAATCCTGTTTTGATGATCTACATCTATCTCATGAATGAGAATGTTTTTCTGACAGGTTGTAACTTCAACAGTGACCAACTATATTATGCTTTTTTGTCTTGAACTTTGAAAGTGACCTTTCAACAGGGTACATTCACAAGGAGATGGCTTTTCTTTTCCGCAGGAATATAGATGTTGAGTTTCTTTTCAGGTGAACAGAGTTATGTGGTTCACATGTCTAATGGGTGGTCTATGTTTAATACCTCACTCTGTAAGACCATCCACAATCAGCAGGCCCCAGCATGCCATGAATACAAACTTACATGATTTTTTCCTTGATGGAGATTCAATTTCAGGATCATTACGGTAGCCACGTTAGCCATCTTAAAAACTAAAATGCCACCATAACCAGTCATCCGATAGATAGACAGTTTGTGCACAAGACAATGTATACTAGGCTGACCAACTTCTTTGGGTGCCATTGAAATTCCTTGACTTTCCCCTTTTTTTGGAGAGTTTATTCCTTCAAATTATCAGACTCTTCCCTCACTGAAAACAGAGAACTCTTTTTCTAGATTTCCCTTTTTTTTAGGATAGCTGGGAACTCTGAAAAAAAAGTCAGCCTTGAGAGACTTGCCACACCCTAAAGTCCTCTTCAAACCAATCTTGTAACCCAAGCTTGCTGATAAGAATGCATCCTTCTATGAAAGAACGTCTCATTCGGTTGGTCTGACTTGCAGCGTGATCTTCTGCTGGTTATCAAGGACTTCACGTAGCTTGTTTTCAGTCATCGTTAATCTTTGTTCAAGAATGTTTACAGTCTGCATGTAAAAGATGGGAAGATTATGAGAGAAACAAAATCCATGAGAGGAACAAAATCCTTTGAGTTCATAAATTTCTGGAGTAACATATGGGAATGTAAATCATTAGATAAATGAGCCAAATCATCTTGATTGTTTTCCAGAATTCCAGATAGCACCCTCTAATTCCAGTTTGTCATGTGTGACCAACACAGTCCCATTGTTTGTCTATTGTTTAATGTACAGTAATGCTTTTATTCACACTTATCATCATCCTTTGGCAAGCTTGGTATCAGTAATCCGGGACTGGACAAATGTTACAAGGCAAAGAGCACTGTCACAATCACATGAAGCTATGATTAAAAAAAAAGGTCTGGTAATAACTAAATATATCAACACACAATGTTCTTCATCTGATCACATGGAATATTCTCAAAAATCTTTGCAATGGTATTAAACATATACCTTAGGTCTACATGGAGTGGAGAATCACAGAGTCTTCTGCCACTTTTACAAGATTTGATTGATGATGATTGTTTTACCAGACTGCTAAGAAAGAATGTATATGCTTGTAAGTAACAAATCAGGAAAACGACAGCTTCAAGTCCTCTTCAAGTGACTTGGTAACGAGGATTAATGCCTTATCAAAAGGCACAGGCATATTGACTTGGTTTTTAAGACTGGACCTCCTGGCTATGAAACCACTGCTCTACCACTAAGCCATCATGCCTCCACTATGTGGATCCTAGATGTACACTGCCCCTGGAGGATTAAAATGGGGGGGGGGGGGGCATAAACTCGCCTTTAGCCCCCTCCCCCTTCAAACCCAACCTGACATTCATTTAGTACATTCTTTTTTCTTCTTCTTCAATTTTGTGTCCCCTTTTACAGAACCCTGGATCCACCCAACCACCCCTGTGGATGAATCAGGGAAAAAAAATACACGGGGGCACGGGCGAATTTGCCCCCGAAATACCAACAAGAGTCATAAAAGAGCCCCCCAAAATTTGCATAGAGTTCAATGCAAAACAAATTAAATAGTGTTATTTTCATGCAAACAAGCTTGAAAAGTTGCCCCCGAAATTGATGAAATATATTTTTCCCTGGGATGAATACTTGATGCTTACCTGTGTGAGTACATCCAACTGGCCCACCATGTTCTCCAGAGTTTGGGCCAGCCCTGGTGGGATCTCCTTCACCTCCAAGGGTACGGTGGATGGAGGAGAGAGGTGCGATGATGCCCCCATCCCATTCACCATACCTCGCCTCTCATGGTCGCTGGAAGTGATATTAAGTTCATGGAGACCAGACGGAGCGGCTCGACTGCTGGACTGTCCCATCGCCTGTGAGGTGGAGACATAATTAAAGATAAAGTTGAGTTCTGGTCATGCCATTGCATTGTGAAAGAAAAGGTGTGGAACGGATCAGAAAAAGTTGATCATGTAGCATGTAAGTATTGGTGTGCACTGCATGTTTCTGGAGTCCTCAAAATCATAATAAATTTGGCCCAGTCTTGGTAAAGTAACAAGCACTGTACACAGAAAGATGTATATGGGACTACACAAATGGTATTGGGGGCTACTAACCTTGATTTCCTTATCTTTCTATGCTCTTTACTCAGCCAGTATACATTTTCTACCAAAATTGTTTGGCAAATGACATTTATTTGTAATCTTGAACATTCAGTGTAAGTTTCATTTGATTCTGTGCAAATTCATTTTTTAATTATTTTTTTACCAGAACTCAGGTTTATCTTTAAAGGTTGGGTTCTGGTAAAAGATGGAAAATAACTTGTGCGATTTCTCATTATTTGTATATATATGGAAGAATATCATAGTAGGAGAGTCCCCTGAACAAGATTGCTCTTCAAATACCCTCACATTCTAAACATGATGAGAAATAGATAAGATTTATGAATTGATAAAATACATACAAGAAGATATTGAATTTGAAATACACCATAATGTTCTTATGACATTGTGAAAAGAGGAAAAGAATTAAACTTATGGACACTGTTTGGGCAATACAATATGCCAGGCAGGTTAGGCAATGCATATAAACAGCGGGATTAAAATGCCTAAAAGAAACTGTGAACATGCAGCACAAAAATATTTAAAAATGAATTCTGGATATAAACATGGATTAGGGCTCTATAAAAAACATACACCATACCTTAGTTATATCCTGCTCAGAGTATTCAATCAAATACATATAGGGTTGTTTTTACTTAAACACAACCAGATATTATGTGACATCTTCAACATACATGTATGATCATCAGGCCATTTTAACCTAGATGGGAGTCGGATTCAAGAACTTCGCAACATTTTGGAAACGGGCCAAGAAAGATCGACTTCACATAAAAGTATGTCCGAGAATAGCAAACCAGTTTTTATTCCCCCATGAGCTGTAAAACCTACGTAACTCTTAACCGTCATCCAAGAGAACACTGCCCTGCTCTCACACGATGAGGAAAAAAAATAGTGATTCAAAGGTAACAATTAGTTCTCCAAACTCTCTTTCCTTGATTTTGAGAGGAAGTTTTCTAATGAATTGCAGCCTCTTAGAGACGAGCGTAATGACCACCGGGAAGTAGGCTTCATAATAATTGGATTCCATGACAAGATACGAGAAGAGATCAGAGTTTGTCAAAAGTACTCAAGTTAAGGTAAACTTACCGCTTCCTCATTCAGACTAGCAACATTTATCAAATAGCTATACAAAATTCATAGCTTTACGATAAGAAAAAGGTTTTTTCTGGCTAGAACATGTTATAATCAGACATTTTTTAGTGAAAGAAAGGTTCTAGCATCATTTTAATTAAAAAGTATTTAATTTTTGTTTGTTTAAATCTAAAAAACTTTTAGTAAAAAAAAATCAGGGTCCATAGGCTGTGTGGCCTATTTGATCAACTGATCATCATATATAATGTAAACTTATGTCAGTTGACCTCCCCAAATGAGTTGCAGTTTCTTTATATGACCTTCTTAACACCTGTGTATGCTCCATTCGATCCAATCCAAAATGTATACATTTTATTTGCAATAGCAAAGCGCCTCACAAATTGCTCCACATGTTTGCGCCACTTCAACAATAAACACAAAGATTCACCAAACAATGTTTCTTCGTAGTTAGAAGTGTAAATTTGGTATAAATTTATTCTAGTGTGAATGAGTCTATTTTAGTGTGAATGAGTCTATTCTGTAATAGCAATCATTTTAATTTTTAAGTAAAAGGACGGCGGTCAAGGCTGTATGGCATCACACATCCTTCTGACGTACTACTTGAATAACTCAAATCCTTGTCAACAACATCAACAGCTCACAGTCTCATGGGTATGAGGAGGCAAGTTTTTCATTTGAAAAGGAAAGCACAAGTGGATCCATAACTTCTTGAAGGTTCTAATTCCTTCTGCAAGGTTCTAATTTGAGGTCATTACCCATGTTTTGGGTGAAAGGGTACTGAAGAATTTTCTGTCAAGCATAGAATACATCTGTAATATTCAAGGGGTCATGTGAGACATTGTTATAAATTCATGAGCTAGTTGGTAAAACAACTTGTCCTTTGCCTTTTAAAGCCCCACTGTACTACTTGTAGCTACTTGCTCCCTCAATGTACAAAACTTCCTCAATCAGTGCCTGTTGGTCCCCCATGATCCTCTATTTCTTATGTTATTTGAGAGCTGAGTTGATGAGATAGCCACCTGTCGAGGACCTCTCTGTGTGGTCTAACCCCTTCTGGCCAACTAGTACAGATGAGCTTTAATGGTTCCTATCCAATTCTCTTCACTACAACCGTCAAAAAAAGAGGCTCGACCTTTTCTAGAATATCACCATCTTTCATTGAAAGGACATTGCCACTAGTTTAATTCATTCCTTTGGTACATGAAGGTTATCTTGTCAATTAGTTTTCTTTTCACTGTAAAAATAATGTCTAACCTGGTATGTAAGATGTTTGTTGAATAAAATAATATAAAACGTTTTTTTCTTTCTTTCAGGAACTCTCTTTTCTACATTTTTTTTTGTACAGTATGTCCAAATATAGAGAGATTTGTTCTCATGAAACATAAAATGAGAGTACTGATGATGATTTTTTTTCTTCATGTAGATTTTATGACATGTCCTATCAACATGTTTCTGAGTATTGTCACACTAACCAAATTATAAATAGCCCTATATACCAAAAACAAAGAAAACAACTGAAAACAGAACAAAAACAAACAAACATGAAGTGTTGAATGAGGCAACAAGCTTTATCTTAGGAGATAGATTTCATTTATGTGTTTTCCAGATTATCATTAGTGGCAATCCTGCATAATCATCTATTAAAGCCTACATGTACATTACCCGTAAGTCTAGTCATGTTCGCAAGTGATACTGACATTTTCACTCTTTTACCAAAATCTTGCACAAATGAATTTGGACATGCCATTTTCAAAACAATGCTGGTCGATGAAGCATGTATCGACTGATGTAATCAAAGTATTATTTAGAGGCATATTACTTCTACTCGATAATGTCCTCTTTTTTTTTTGGGGGGGGGAGCACTGTACATCCCAGTTTAGCTGTATGATAGCTGCCATCGGGATTATCTCTACAAGTAAGGTGATATTTAAAAACATCACTAATATCCTAACTACATTGGGAGCAGCTCATGTTTTCTGGCTAAGTATCGTCTGCTGTGAGCCAGAAGGGCCTTCAAACTTCATGACTCTATCTTAATAATCAACAGATTTATATTAAAAAATAAAAAATAAAAAGAGGGAGTACAAATGAGAAGGCATGTAAATGTACAGCAAAAAACTAGAAGTTTTAAGTCCGTAATAATATTTGATTAAAATATAGCTGTCTTTCAGTAACAAGTTGGAGAAAAAAAGGCTTAAAAATATGACAAAGATGGGGAGGGGGCCAGGGGGGGGGGGGGGGGGAGGTTAAAACAATGAACAATGAGGTGAATTCTCTTTTTTCTTCCCTATCACCAAAGAAAGCTGTAAAATAAGTGCAACATAAGTATGAACATGGTTGATTATCTGCAAAAATAATGGAAAATTATTGCTATCATATGGATATGTGACGGATGGAAATGACGGCGCTCATCACCGTCCCTGAGTGATTTATACACAGATCAATGGGAACATATATGTGTGGCATCTGACACATGAATCTGTCAAGGTTGTCACCAAGTCCAAGAATGAAGTCCTGACCCACTCCTGCACCCACCATTCACCGATATGTCTATCTGCCCCCCTGCCAATCTACGCAGTAAATGGGTCAAGGTTGCATTTCTGTTTTCCCACATGGATTCCACCCACTCACATCGGTGCTCTCTCTTAACATCTTTCACTCACTTCTAAACAGCTGATGTTCTGTCATTTGACCATTCCATGGTAGGTATGATGCCTCGGGACACGATCAAGAATGTTACTTGTCTATTAAACTGGGTAGAAGTGAATGACGCAGTGTCTGTCCCCAGCCTACCAAGAGAAATAAACCTAAATCAAAACTTTACTTTATTTGTTTTTCTATTTTGACATTTCCATAATTTGTTGATTGGTTTTTAATATTTCCACAGTCAACTGAAGAAAAAAAAAAAAAAACCCTACAAATGTAAAATATACTCATTTAAGTGTTGAAGAACTGCACTGCAGTGCAGCCTACTTTATTATTGATTGGTATTAGTTGGAATGTAAGAAATACATTTTTCAAAATACCTTGTGTATGATAATTATGTACAACTGTACATGTCCTCTCAAATTTCATAGGGATAATTTTCTTTCTTCAATCATGTCTCCTCCCTTCTCTTCTCTTCTCTCTCTCTCTATCTCTCTCACTCTGGATTTCATTTAATTATGAATACCTTTATCTGTTGTTGTTGTTATTGCTATTAAGTTTTATAGAATAACTGTGATGATAACCATCCAAAGGTTCATGGGATTTTAACTAATAAAATGTAATCAGATTCAGAATGAAAACCTTGTTTAAAGTTCAATGAAAGAGAGAGAGAGAGAGAAAGAGAGAGAGAGAGAGAGAAGGAGAGAGAAGGAAAGAGAGGGGAGGGTGTGGAAAGGGAGAGATGAGGGGGAAGATATAATAGCTGAGCCATGACACATTGAGTCACAAGCATGAGGGGGGAGATGTAAACAGAAGCAAGGTTAAAAAACATAAGCATGCAGAAGCAATGTATCCTAAACAGGAAGGGAGTTGTGAGAGCTAGGGTTACAGGATACAATAATCCCAGTTTGGCAGGAGGAGAATACAAAGGTAAGGACATAATCTCATCACTTTGGGAATCGCTGCCTGTTTCGGGCATTGACTTCAGTTCGGGGATTAGTGACAAAAATTAAAAATCCAGAGGGAGTGAGGGAAAACTATCCATTGCTCGGTGCGCAGATGACGATGATGAATTTTGAAATTTAGGCCAGGAAATTTGGCGGTAATCAGCTCAAGCACTACACAAGGCCATTCATCATCAAACTAAATATAATAAAACACAATAACACATGAAAGAGGCAGTAATACATTGCTAAGAGAGAAAGGAAAGGGAGGAGATTATATATGCGATGATGAATAGCAAATCAGGACAGGGTGTTAACTGTGAATACTGCACAAGATTTGTCAAGATCTAGATAATCATTCAAAATGATATCAAAATCTGTCAATTCTAATTAAAATCTTTGAATTCAACTAGTTGCTCACCAAATTCATCCAGAAAAAAGTAAGAAACTGTTCTTGGAGCCAAGAATGGCATGATTTTAAGTCGATTAGTTTAGAAATTTCTAATCTGTTATATAACTCAGAATCCATGATGAATGTGTTTTCAAGAGTACTTTGATTGAAACATTAAATGAAGGCCATTATGCCAATATGGACGTTTCCTGGGGAACTGAATATTTGAGTCATAACTAATCATTTTTCAGTCATAACAATTACCGGTATAAGATATACAGAAATATAAAATAGAATCCTACAGATCTCTGGCATGTTCCAACAACAAATAAAGAGCAAAGAAGGACAGTTAACCTGTAGAATACCAAGTCTAAGATAGCTAGGGTTTAAGGTTATGGAAAATGCATGATACATGTATATATACCAAAAGCAATCATATGGAAGAGGTGAAATGCAACCTACTGCAATGTAGCTCATCCATAAAGTCAAGAGAATCCTGGAAAGGAAAATGCATGCATCTGTCTTTAATAGTTAGAGTGTCCTCTAGTATCAGGGAAAAAATAATATTTATTTTTCGGGGGCTACTTTTCAAGCTTGCCTGCATGAAAATAACATTCTAAATTTGTTTTGCATTGAACTCTATGCAAATTTATAGGGGCTCTTTTCTGATTTTCGGGGGCTCTTTTAGGCATTTCTTGGGCTAATTCGCCCCGAGCCCCGTTTATTTTTTTCACTGTCTATTATTAACTCACCCCATTCTGTGAAAAGAGTGCTGGGCCTAGGTTCATGACGTCTGGCGGGGCAGTCACAGTGTTTCTCAGCTCCGACTGGGCATTGATGTCGGTACTACCGGTAGTCTGACGGGTTGCTCCACCACCATGGTGCTGGTGCTGGTGGTGAGGAGACCTTGGATGGATATCGTGTATATGTGGGGGTGGTTGGGTCTGGGAGCGTGCTCGGTGGCTCTGGAGTACCTCGTTGTAGTCAATCTTGTCAAAGTTGGTCTTCCATACTAAAACCTGAAAAGGAAATGATATCGTTCATTCATATTACATAGTTCAAGATTAGCTTTAATCATCTATTGATCTTTATACTCTCTCTTTTAGATTTCTTGATTTTAATCACATATTCATAACAAGCTAGTGTGTACTTTTTAAAATGTATCTAATCACACGAAAAAACTTGACTACCGGTAGTATAATTACATGTAGATGTACAAAGATGTCACATATCTACTTGCAGTCGTATACCCCTTTCAAACTGGCCTGATTATCATCGGATGCATCCGGACGCATCCGATGATACGGCCGCTATGAATGGTACAGAGGAGAAAAAGCCGGTGGAATAGCCGATGAAAAGAAGAGAAATATGCGATTGAATTCTCCTGCTCAAAAGGAAACAGCCACTGTGAATGCGTTCGGAAGAAAACACCGATTAAAAGACCGATGAAAATGGTCAAACGTTGCAGTGTACGCGCACTTTATCGTTTGTTGACTTTTTGTTGAACATGCTGCATGCTAGCCAAATGGAGTGCGGGCTTAATAATTCTTCACTTCCGGCAAGGGCTCGTTCGCCACAGCGAGTGAATTTCACCCGCAGTATGAAAAGGACAGCAGGGAAAGCGGCGGTTTCACCTTTGTTTACATAAGGAAAATTCAATCTGTATTTTCGGCGATGTGACTCCTGATAGGAGCACTATGAAAGGGGTAAAAGGGAAAGAGATTAAGGCTCACAATCACTCTTTAAGATCTTAATCCTCATTGTCCTACTTGGCAAAGCACTTTCAATGGAACACGAATGGATGGACAAACTCAATATGTGACCCGGCACCACAAAACCACCAAAATGTCGCAAAAAATTATTTTCCTGATTTCATCTGATTATGAAAGAAGAAGTTCTCCTCATTAAAATGGTATATTACTTGCCCAAATTGAAGCTTCCTAACCCTTTCAATTTAGTGAATGAAAAGAGCTGGTGAGGGAGGTTACTGGTATTAAATTGTGAGATAGAGAGCTTTAAAGTTTGGGGCTATTCAAGCATGCGGAGCAAGCAAACCACAGGGAAATCAATAGAAGGGTGAATCAAAAGGCCATAGCAACCACTATGAAGAGATTTTCAGATTAGGCTGAAATTTGGCCTGATGGTCAAACATAGTCTGTTCATTATGTTTCTGAGGTTTCAATGTGTGGACTTAAGTCTTTCAAAAGTTATTATGTTGTAAATGTATAGAGTTGTAATTGGACAGATTAAGTGAACTGCAACATAGTGCCGAGACACCTGCACTAGACAATGCCTATTCATGGTGGACCCGAAGTCTTTTTGTTCCCCCTTACATAACACTGCTTGTCACCTATCTTGTTTTGTATACATCTGGGCAATTATTTGTAACCACATTATCAGGAATTCTCTCGTCTGTCTTGCCCGAAGTGTTCAGTAAGCAAAGCTGTAAGGTTGGCCTGATCCCCCGCAGCTAGCCCCCGCATCATCGCTTCGTTGACCGCCCGAGCTACCCGGGCATCTGCGTTGGTGCACCCCGGTACCATCCCACGGCTCTGCTCACGTACAAAACCTGGCATTGTAACGACGTTGTAGACTTTTTCGCAACTTGTCACTCTCAAATGTATAAAATATAATAATGTTCTTACTCTTGATCAACAAATTCTGGATATGTGATGTACAATCAAGCTACTCGAAGTCGTTAACGGAGAATATAAGACGAACGCAAATCTGGAACTCGGATGTGAAAGCGGATACAAAAAAAATGGCGCGCCGCACTGATTGCTATAACGGACCAATCACAGCCCGCGTAGCACGACCCGTTAGCAACGACCGACCATTTCCGGACTACGATAATTTCGCTCGGGAAAAGTGATCAAATTTTGGAAGAGACCGAAGGCTGTGCGAAAAAAACTGGTCTAGAAAAACCGTTTAAAACACATCTTCTACTATGTTTTAGACTTCCAAATTTTGATACTAGGTACAGAAAAGACCACTCTTTCAGAAAATGCAAAAAAACAAAAATCGCTGGTTGCGACTTTTTGTTGGTTTTGTGGTGCCGGGTCACATATGGTATGCAGTGGAATGAGACAGGCACCATTCCTACATGGGGCTACTTTCAAAACAGACCAAAGGACCAGACACATGGTTAATCCACCTCTTTTGTCTTTCGGACATTGTACGTGGCAATGCAGGATCATTCATAGTACATGGCACATTGGTGGCAAAATTTGACAAAATGTTAGCCAACATCTGTATAAAAAACATATGCAAACAATTTCACCAAAAGTAACTGCTGACAGTAACCATTTCTCTCTATGTCCTTCCATTATATCATTGTGTGATTTACACCAATATTTTCAGTCAACTCGAATAATAATACTAACCTGTTCATCTCCTCCTCCTGATGCAAAGTGCTCTCCATTTCTTGAAAAGCCTACAGCTGTTACTGGTCCCTAATAATAAAAGCAAACCAATAAAAATAATAATGAAAGCAAAACATACAAACGTAACCACCAGAATGGAGATTTACTGTACATACAATATTTTACATGTTTTTCATTCACGTGTCAACTGGTGGGAAGAATGCTACAATATTCAACATTTTTACCAAATTATATGAAGAAAAATTTCGACTATTAAACCTATTGAAATTATTAAAATATTACAAAATGTATAGTGAAAACTCTACATAACAATGTAAAAATACAAATAATTCAGTTTCTTCCTAATTGACTCAATGATAATGTCAATGTGTTTGTATTAAAATATCCTAAACTTCTGGATGAGTGCACATACATTACAGTATCCGAGTTCTCTTCTACTTTAGTTTGAGTACTAATTTATGATTAACAAGAGACTGACTGATAAAGTTTGATCATTATGACTGCCAATTTAGGACTTCTTTTATTTCAAAGAAAGAATATGCTTGAGAAAGATACTAGTTTACATGTACACATACATAGAAAAGAGCATAATCACAGCACTGTAACCATAATCAAAGAGCACCAATTCCTTTCTTATCTCTAAATGTAACATATGTACACATTCATGTACAAACAACACCTGTACAAATAGCATCATTGCTTTAGAGTACTCAATCGGTAGTATTCAAAGTCTTTGCTTGAGAAACTTAGAGCTTTTAATCTGATAAAAAAGTCTGAAACTCTGGGAATGCGAGTCAGATACAGATCATTTATCCTTGTTCTGGAGGAACATCTTTAAAGGGATAGTTGAGTTCTGTTGCAGAATGCGCTACACAAAATAATTTTTGTGAGATAATGAAAAACTGAGTGTCAAATTTGAAAGAACATACAATTTAAATGACAAAATCATCTTTGTTTGATCAAAATCGGTTCAGAGACGGCTGAAATATCTATAAATATACCGGTAACGATTTCTAATATTTGTGTACCACCACAAATATTCCATACTTTGAAAAAGCCTTTGAAAAATCGAAATAGCGCCTTTTACGTTGTATTTCAGCCAATGTTGATGCTGGCTTTTTTGTTGGCTTTTTCGTGTTGGTTATATTAAGCCCAACCAGCAGGCCCATGTATTGTTATTATTTATTAATTAATGGTCACCTTATTTTTTTTTAAAGTGGAGCTGAATTGGTATGATCGTATTGGCTAAATTTCACACATTTTAGGGTCTAAAATTACCTTCATAGCAATTTTAGGTCCTCAAAGGGCACTAGAAATGTCATAGATAAGAATAAGAGCAATAACCATGCACTTTGAAGGCAATTGCGGTCTGAAAACAGAACTCAACCTTCTCTTTAAGCTCACCTGATGGCCGTGAAGGGTGTAAAAGAGACGACCTTCCAGGAGATCAAGAATCTTGAGTGTAGAATCGTTGGAAGCACTGATCAGGTAGTTTCCACTCGGATGGAAAGACAGGCTATTCACTGCTCCACTGTGTGCTACAAAAAAAAGAAGGAAAAAAGAAAGATTTAGAAGAATGTTCAGGTTTCAGTCTTTCAGATTAAACTGAATGCATGATACATATCTTTGACTATACTATTATAACATGATACTTGTTATACGAGTATAACTTGTTACAAGACAGGCTATTCACAGCTCCATCATGTGCTACAAAAAAAGTATTTTTATCCTTTTTTTTTCTTCAAACATAGAAGTTGGTGTATAATTAACAATTTATTTCACACTACTTTTTACAAAAAAACATTGGAAATATCCTGCTTCCAAAATGGTAATTTAAAAGAGAGTTTCTTTTTCAAATTAATTGATTATCTCATTGTGATGAACATTATGAGTTAAGGTGAGTGCTTTTATTGGCTATCTGAAACACTAAGGATTGATATTTTGTCATAGGACTGGGGTTTGTTCAGATGAGTAGTAGAGTACATCCATTAGAGTCTTTCACAGTGATAAAGCACATTACAGTGGAGATTAAGAACAATGTCACCAAATAATTCCATAATTTATACTACTATAAAACAAAGAAATTAATAACACACATTCAAGAACTGAAATGTAAAAGAATGAATCTCTATCATATATGCAATCATTGCAATGACTATTCAACTTTGAAGCTATATATAAGTGAAAGAAAGAATAATGAGAGAAAGAAGAGAAGAGATATTTCAAAATGTGTGAATTCTGGGAATACATAATTACAGTCATTTTTACCTTTATCGTGCCATGTCATGGATTATTAGGATAATCATTAGCAACAGCTGTCTCAACTCTCAAAGTAAATCCTTAATACCCTTAATTTCACATTTCAAAATCTGCTTCCATGCAGAAGCAAAGGAAGAGGAAGATATTAATTTCCCAGCATCAATCCAAGGCCTGGCTATACTTCCCAGTTGAATTTCCACTCAGTCAAAGCACACAGGCTACAAATTTCAAGTCAAACGCATGAAATTGACAAATTACCCTATCAAACCATGCTGTTGGATGCTGTATGTAATAGTCTTTGCAACTCTGCAAACTAAAGAGGACATCATACTCAAATCAGATACTTGTATCACTTTTAAAAGGCTATTCAACCTAACTATTGGACACATCTGATTATTTCTCCTGATGGACTTATGAAAATGACATGCACATTTACAAAGCTTGCTAACTCACTACCGTAGAGAGGATATTAAAAGTAGCTTTATAAATATAGGAAGTTAGGAACTAAATCATCCCAGTGCTTCTTTTTACCATGCCTCATCAAATTGTGACTGACAGCAATTAAACCCTCATGATGAGCAAATTAGTATGTGAAATCAAGCCCTTTTTTAAAATAAATTCCCAATTTGATGGATTTGTAATTGGACATTTAGGTCCATTCTGTAATCAAATAAGGAAAAGGAGGGGCCATCAATGTCAGTCTATAATATGGCAGGAGGAATCTTCATTGCCACTCTGTTCTAATTATGGTCTTGACACTCCCTTAAAGACTTCCTCTTCAGTACTGTCACCTCAAAATAAAAGTACAGAATGACATATCTAAAATAGAGTAGGTGACCCTTCATGTGTGCTGAAGATTCAGTTATCCTATTTTTAACTTAAACGAATAATGCAGGAAGTTCTTAATGAACTTTCAGATATAAATCAATCTATCACACGAATGCAGATTACAAAGCTCCAATTGATGATTTACAGGATTTACAGACATTTGTATTAAAAAAATATGATTCTTAACTATCTCTTGTTTCCTCACTTTTTTCCTTTCATTTACTTAGGGCTGGTTGGAGATTGAAAACTGATATCAGGTCACACCCCCCCCCCCCAACTCACCCCCACCTTGTGTTCTGGTACACTATTCCTAGATGCAACAAATTTGTACACCCCTCCCCTTAAATTTTAAAATTCAATAGAGGCCTCATGCACACATCAGTCTATTGGTTTTAAATTCAACAAAAGAACAACACCTTTTTTTTTAAAGTCTTGCATAAGAGAGATATTCAACAAAAATCATGAAGGTCAAGAAGAAACAAAATAAGTAACAAAAGCCAAGGAGTCGCAAGGACTCAACAAAATATAGGGAAATATAAGTGGAGGAAGTAGACAGACAAGAGAAGTCAAAATAACAAGAATGATACAGAACAGTACACATCTGAGCAGTTTGATGAGATACACAATAGTTTAAATATTTACCATCTTTGAGAATTTGTGATTTTTATTTTTTCATGCTGGATTGATCAACTCAACTCATTAAAATGAATAAGATCCCTAGTCACTAGCCTTATTGGAGTGATCCTTCCTGCACCCCGACAGAATGATTAGAATCAGCACGATAACTCTAAGAGTCCATTACTCTAATCAGTCTAGCTGCGGTAGAAGATAAACCTCTATTACCAAACTAATATTCTTCTAAGGCCTATTTTTGTCCATGTCCATGCAGGTACATTGTATTGAACTGAATTGGTTTATTCAAAACAACATGACATGCAGCCCACGGCTTATATTGTTTTTGTTTTTACAAAGTAATCATGTAATTTACGTTTTGATACAAACATCAAAATACAAAAACAATATAACAATGGTAACATCACACAGCAATATCATACATGATTTAGAATTAGATATCAACAAAATAATTCAGGAAATTTCATTAAGTAATCAAGGATAAATTAACTTGAACATGTTCAGGAATATTAGGATAATTTCAAAAACACATCACTTAAATTGACAAACAATTTTAGTTCAGTAAGAGAGGGAATGTAAGACGTAAATGTGGAGAACCATCCACTATGGCCATTTTTATAAAAATCCAAAAAATCCAAAAAATCAAAAAAAGTTTAGCATCCCCGCCCGCTTCCTTTTGGGGGGGGGGGGGGGGCGCCTCATATTTAAAAAAAAAATGTAAAAGTAATTTTTGTTTTTTTGGTAATGAATAAAAAAACATGAAAAACATACTGCTATTAAAATGATCAATTTCTGATTTAAAAAAAAAAATTCCGAGTTATAGAAAAGTAAGGAGATAAAAGTACATAAGAGAAGAGGATGGAAGAATGAAAGATGGAAAAGAGAAAGAAGGAAAAGAGAAGGGTGATCAGCATTCATCTGCAAAAACCATTAAATACAAACGTGACATAGAGTATTATAATCATAGTCAGTTGTTAAGAAGCCGTACGATAGAGGGAAAAAGGAGGGGCAGTGTTTTTCAGTTCTACAATGAGGCATATCTATGTGTTGAGAGTTTCTGAGAGGACATAGATTAATATAATATGGCTTCTCAATTAGTACAAATTATGCAGAGGTCAAGAAAGAAACAGTTAAATAGTAGTGTAAAAATGATAAAAAGAAAAGAAAAGAAAAGAAAAGAAAAAGCCAAATACAAAGCATATTATACCCTAATTCTTTTTTGAAATCATATTAGTACTAACCATAACATATAAGATGTCTATATATTATTAGGATTTGGGAGCATAAGACCCGCATGGAATGATTTCATGAGATATTAATCAAAGAAATTACATTTCTTAATACTTCATTAATGAAGGAAAAATATTATCTAAAGATCATAATGGTGAGAGCAACCAGTGGCATGAATGGTCTGCCATAAGTGCCATAGTTAAGTCCAACTTAAAGTCGATCTTAGACCCCTGTTACACATACGTCTGAAAGTGGACTGAAGCCGGCCCCGGAGGCAGCTCGACGTACAAATGTATGTGTAACATCAACTTTTTTTGAAAAGTAGGACTGAGGCCGGATTGAGGCCAAGTGGACTCAGTCCACCTCTGGATGTGGTTTGAGGCCGGCCTGAGTCCAGACTCAGTCCCGCAATCAGTAGGTGTAACACCAAAGTGGACTCGGGGCCGGCTTATAAGCGGAAGTGAAGTGACCTGTCATCATAATCAACATGATACATCGGGCGCGCTTTGCCACCTTCTCTTATGTTATTCTTTGTTTTTATCATTCTATCACTTTCTCTTTCTGTCTTTCCTTAAGTTATTCTTTGTTTTTATCATTCTATCACTTTCTCTTTCTGTCTTTCCTTATGTTTTTCTTTGTTTCGTCCTTCTATTACCTTCTCTTATGTTATTCTTTGTTTTTATAATTTTATCCCTTTCTCTTTCTGTCTTTCCTTATGTTATTCTTTGTTTTTATCATTCTATCACTTTCTCTTTCTGTCTTTCCTTAGTCCTTACGTTATTCTTTGTTTCTTCGTTCTATCACCTCTCTTATGTTATTCTTAATTTTTATCATTCTATCACTTTCTCTATCTGTCTTTCTGGAGTCCGCCCCAACGTCAGCTTGTGAAAAGGCGACGTGAGGCCGGCCTATGTGTAGACGCAAAATTGCGGGCCCTAGATCATGTTTAACAGGGGTTTGATGATCTTGAGGCGGCTTCAAATTGCAGGCATGAGGCCGCCTCCGGGGCCCGCCTTAAAAGCTGACGCATGTGTAACAGGGGTCTTAGTCTTTGTGAAACACTCCCCAGGTGAATTACAAAGTGCACTCATACTTTCAGAACCAACAAGAGCTACATGTACATTCAATATTAGTGTTTCTTGATGACTCACAAGCTTTCGTCTATTTTGGGGAGGGGCCTTCCTTCATACAAAAATTATTCTCTGACTTTGAAGATTGGACAATGTTAGCTTGTCCTTCATAGCAGTCAGTTATGTGTAAAATCACATAATTTCTTCAAGGGCCAAGGGGTAACTTACAACGATCTGCTATACATATGTACAGCTCTGAGGCAGAAGCATATCTATGAAATTTAAAGATTGAGCTAACTTAATGCTACAGAAAAGTAGGACTCAATTAAAGTCATGGCAGGGTTATATAAGGGCTGAATTAGTTATAAATACTTGCACAGATTTTGCATTGAATACGTCTTTTGGATACCCACAGTCAAGATTATGTGATAGCTAGCATTATATACCTCACTTAAGAAATCCAGCCATCTGATTGGTCGAATTGCATTCATAAACTTCAACTGTTCCTGTAAAATTCTCGGTAACCATGCATAAAACATTTCAATATTTTTAATAACCATGGTTACTCCATGGTTACCCCATAGGTTTACATGTTAAAAAATGGTTTGAGCGATGGAGGATACCGTAATGTGTGCGAAGGATTGGTCGGTAATTTCAATACAATTGAATCTCGATCGATCTTACCGACAATTTTATCTTGCATTGTTGACATGAAGACGAAAATAAACTCTCAAAAACAAAAAAACAACATCTGCCGATAGATCTTGATCTAAGTTCGTGCCAATATGCATTGCAAAAGTAAAAGAAGGGCCCGTTTCATGGAGCTTTTGCGAAGCATCCCTCACGCAGAGCCGTTTTCAATCCATTTTAATGTATATATTGGAGAAAACTGCCAAGCATGTTAACGACGCGCGATAGCCTAGTGGTCTAAGCGTTGGTTTCCGATACACCTCTTGTTGTACGCAAGAGTTCGAATCCTGTCTTCGACAAAAATGAAAAATATTTTTTATTTTTTATTTTTTAGTCTATTTTTTTTTGGCATATAAAAGTATTAATGACTGCTTTAATATTCGAGAAATAGTTGTTTTCATACGCTCTCGGGAAGGTTACAATTGGGCTATTCCCCTCGGCAAGCCTCGGGGAATAGCACAATTCTAACCTTCCCTTGAGCGTAATAAAACAACTATTTCTCTCAAAGCAGTCATTAATACTATACTAGCAGTGTGTAAACTAAAGAGAAAATCATGAAGAAATTCTAAAATACTTTTTTTAAAGTCAAGGCTATTTAAAAGTCCAGTGTCTAGATTGCAATTTAACTTTTGAAACCAAATGACTGCATGATTCCATGTTTCTTTAAAAGAATATAGTGAACATCTAATAGCCATTGTCATGAAAATAACATCACAACCATCACCAATCAACACAATAAGAAAGAGGCAATTTGTTGGTCACGTAATACAGAGAGGATAATCTAGAAAAACAATTATTAACTATGGAAGATTACTGGAAAGAGAAGCAGGGGAAGGCAACACCTTACATGTTTGCAAAGCCTGAACAAATGAGCAACCAAAAATGAAATCAGCAATACCAGCTTATAAAGAGAAGGTTGGGAAGAGGTAAAAAATAATTTGTGAGCGTTATCATTGTATTATGCAAGTGTGGAAGAACATCAGATTAAAAATGTTCCCTGAAAAGCATGGCTCTTCAAATACCTTAATATTCTAAATATGTCATGTCACATCGTAAAATTCGGGACATATTTTTATGCCACATCTTTGTCTAGTCCCATATACATCTTTCTGTATACAGTGCTTGTAACTTTACCAAGACTGGGCCAAATTTCTTATCATTTTGATGATTCCAGAACCTTGCAGTACACACCAATACTTCTATGCTAGATGATCAACCTTTTCTGATCGATTCCCCAATGTTTCTTTTACAATGCAATCAAATGACCAGAACTCAACTTTATCTTTAAGTATAGCAGATTAGCAGACAATAGACAGAAATGGGGGGGGGGGGGCTGAAGGCTGATGTCTGTAACAGAACTGGCACCTTGGTGATGAATGATGATGGTGATGAACATCACAAACCAGTATTAGAAACTAGACCAAACTAAGGGCATTTTTGGGCAATCTTGTCTAGTGCTGTAACATCACGGATATCTCCAATTCCGTTTAACCGCCAGTCAAAACCGGACGGTTTTCAATTAAATGATTAAAAAAAAAGCCAGGTCCGTGTGAAAAAACGGGAAGGACTTTCATTTAACTGCGAGGTACAGTTGAAGGCGCCGATTTGTGCTTGTGAACTTGTCACAAATAATAGTAACAATGTCGTTTTTAGAAGAATGTGTAAGATCATTAATGTAAATTAAAAACAGTAAAGGACCTAGGATAGAACCTTGTGGTACACCATGTGTAAAAATTGGATGAATTATTATTATAAACTACATATTGAGATCTATTACAAAGATTACTTTCAAACCAAGATAACAGACAAATTGGAGTGTTGTTCTAGTTTCTGAGTGGCAGTCAACACACCGATTACTGAGCTGGGAGACATTGTCAGGCATAGTGCCAGGTGGAGGGGCATAAATCGAAAAATTTAAAAAAAAAATATATAAAAAAAAAAAAAAAAAAAAAAATTATAAAAAAAAAAAAAAAAAAAAAAAAAAAAACGGGAAAACGAAACCGTCCAATTGAAAACGGAATCCGCCATAGGCGGTCGGATACCGGACGGTTAAACGTTTGATTACAGCACTAATCTTGTCATTTCTTCATTCTCAGGACTGCAACAGTGTGAATATATTCCTCCACCTACATGTACCAACTGTCAGGTCATGATTGATTTCTTCATGACTTGAAATGAATGATTTCCACTAAATTTCACCTGCTGTTCCACTTCACTCTCCCTGGGAAGTAATTCATTAACCCAATATTAGAGAGAGAACGAGCTGAAGTACACTGCTCACAAGGCTAGTCATGGTTCCTAATGCTCAAACAGGTCATCTTTAATAGCATTGCTTCTTATGGGGAAAAAATGCCCCATACTATATGGAATAGAAAAGGAGAAGTAAAAGAAAAACATACCAAAAACTTCACTACCTCCTATCAGTGACCTATTTATTATTGGTCTTGTTTTAGAATATTTGAGTAATGCTATTAAAAGAACCTCCATAAAAAAATGGTTGCACTTTCACTATGCCCCAGGAAGAAATTCATTCAAACACTATAATTGACTTTCCCCGAAAAAATACTTCAAACCTGTACACAATTTTGAAACCTGTATTAAAGGAAATATATATACACAAAATGATTGTACAAAATGGCTAACTTTTAAGTTATAAAGTTTGATTTTTTTTTTCTGGGACTTGATGAAAATTAAGTTTAAAAAAAAAAAAAAATCAAAACTTCTGAGAGAGCATATCAACTTCCAAGTATTGGCAAGATATATTTTTTCTTTACTTAATTCAATATTTATCAAATGTCTATAATGTAACTTTTAGGAGATGAGAAGAAAAAAGTGATTGCAGGAGGGGAAGACACAATTCTTGCCATGGATTAGAAAGATACAGAATCATAGAATTAAAAAAAACAACAAAAACGGGGAGGATGATCTGAGAATAGGAGTTATGACTGGATCATTTAAGCACAAACATTTCATCCACACCCAAAGTGACTAAAGAGCGACAATAAATATAATCTCAATAATCCATCTAATCCTGATTGGATAATCCATGTTAGCACCTTTCATACAACATTAGCAGCTCCACCTCTTTTGTAACACCTGGAGGTATTAACACCTAATTCAATGATATCCATTCATGAACCTGAGCTGGCAATTTTCTGAGATGAATGACTACACTTATATCTTTTTTTAAAGGTAAAGAGCAGTTTTGGAAACGCCCTCTCTCAAAAAATGAAATGGAAGCTCTAATACCAATCATATGAAAGAATATGTTTTGACTAATACATGATCATACAAATTTCGCCGAGAAACCGCCAACTAATTGATATATTTGGTAAATTATTATATCTATTTGGACCTGATAGATATAACGCATGTGTCGCACACGTGTGGGGGTAGTCCCATATACATCTTTCTGTGTACAGTGCTTGTAACTTTATCAAGACTGGGCCAAATTTCTTATCATTTTGATGATTCCACAACCTTGCAGTACACACCAATACTTATATGCTCTATGATCAACCTTTTCTGATCGATTCCACAACGTTTCTTTCACAATGCAATCGCATGACCATAACTGGTCTTTATCTTTAACTTCCTGGAAGTGACTGGAAGAATTGAAGACATGAGCAATACAGACATGTGATTATTAACACAATCATTGTGCCAACCTTTCACAGCCAAATTTAGGAATCTCTCAAGGTGAAATTAGGAATACAGTCTATTCTGTAAACTTTTCACACTGAATATTTGATAAAAAGAGGAAATCTAGGGTTCAAAACAGTAGCTTGAAGACCCCTCAAAAAAGGAATCCTTCCTCAAAAATAGGAATAGTTGGCAGCGATGATAAAGGTATAGAAGCAGAGTTATATTATAGGTCCATTAAGACTAGTGAAGGCAAGAGGCTTGATATTACACATGATTCTGATGTGTGGTAAATCGATGGTAAATTGTAGGAAAGAAACAACATAAACCAACCAGCTCTAAGGAATGAAGTAATAATCAGAAAATAAACAAAAAATCAAGCAAAGAGGGAAAGAAGACATTAGTGAAAATTGAATCAAGCTTTAGATCTGCATTTAGAATCACAAACTGCATTTTCGTTACCACACCCACTGTAACTTCCACCCAATTGGCTCAATGTTGGCGTACATCCAATGCCTTCCTGCCCTTCAAATATAGCTCCATACAGGACACATTCAATTTGGTGCCAATTTCCAGGCGTATCCAAGATCATGAGATGGGTTAGTGCAAATTGCCAGGGAAATCTAAGGGGAAGGGGCTCCTGGAAAGCATCAATTTCTCCAAGAACACGCAAGCAAGCAAGCATCTCATTCCCATGGGACAGCAGCCAACTAGGGTCATCAATTTCCTTGTCAAGATCTAATCATTCAATGTCCGTCAGAGGCAATTTTCTGGATTGAGCATGGCTGAAACCGTAGAGTAGGAGGAGAACCTTCACAATATTTTTGTTCTCTCTTTAATTGGAATAGTTTTGTATTCTGACATTTAGCAATTAGCAGGTAATAGGGGGCATTAGCAAGATTTAATGAAACCTACAAAGAAATCAGAATGTCACCTGTGGTGTATTCTGACATTAAGAATCCATTCAATGTAGACACTAATGAATGAATGGCTCTGTCTGTAGTTGAGAGGTTTCATTCATCATTTTAATAAAATCTTCCATCTAAAGAGCAATGCCAGATCACAAGTGAATCGATTTCAAACTTCAGAAAATTACTTTTGAAAGGTTACCATTTAAAATGAAATAAGGCATACTGTTTTCTCTGGCATTCAAACTGCATTATAGGCATACATACCATCTACGTATGAATACAAAATTCCATATTATTTACTGGGATATATTTTAGAACTGTACTATAGAGTTGAAGAGAAGACTTTCCATTCTCTTTTGATCCTTTTATGACTGAAAATTCATACAACATGCCTTACATGATGATGGCATGAAATCAAACAGTTCATAAAATTAAATTAAATTTCATGTTTTAGTTTACTTGACACTATAAAATAACATAATTTTCATTTTATTCTGCTGGAATTCATTTATTATTATAATTACTATCAAATATTCGAAATTCAAACATTACTTTCAAATTGCAACCCCCTACACATGTACAGGGAGATTGTCATATTTTGAAGCCTGTGCAGATAAATTAGCATTGCATGTGGGTGTGCATGCAATGAAGAATGCTCTATTTGTGTCTGAGTCGCTATCAAAGCAACTTTTGTTTACAATTTTGTTATATTTGTTATTATCATGTTCTGTATGTATAGTATTATCATTATCATATTATTATAATCAATATGCTATACTTTCAGCCATCGCTTATTATGGTTGATATTCATTATGTATATATCTTATTCTGAAGTTTTATAAAATATTCATTTGTACATGTATTCAAATATATTATTCAGAGATTTATTTATAATAAAATGGCCTGTCAGAGGGTCCAAAAAATAGAAAAAAAAAAAAAAATACAAGGTAAACTTCACACTTAAAAAACAAAAAACAAAACAAAAATTTGGAGCAACCCTATTTCAGTAGTTTTGTGAAAAGTGTGCAGAGTCATTACCATTTATCTTCTTAAATCAACGGCCTAAATTCACCAATGAGGATTAGATTAAATCCTTGGTTAAAAATTAAAAACCATGGACTGAAGTGAATTGCCTGCCATTGGACATGAGGACTCGCACGCACTATGTTTATGAATGTTTTAACTTTTGGTTTTAGATAAAATTCTCTCATAAATTTGGGCCAATAGATCTGAACAGCTCAGTGCTATGCTCTCAGTAGCAGCTACACCAAAGCAATACACAATAACTCAGCAACAGATGCATATCCTGATTTCTTGGTTTTCTTGCAGTCAGTGTGAATGAACGAATTCCAAATGGCTGCATCTAGATTGCATCCCCACAATTATGCCACTGTAGCTGTAATAAATGCATTTACAGTGAAACCAGGGCCCCATTTCACAAAACTTGTCATCAGTGACAAATGACAGCTTTTGTTATATTAAGCTAGTGAAATCCTTGCTTCTGATTGGTGATCATCAGATTTGTTACTGATTTTGTCGTTTGTCATTGAAAAAAGGCTTTGTGAAACGGGTCCCTGTATTCAAATTCAAAGACTGCTCATAGGAAACATGAAAAGTGGTCTTAATAGACAGATGGTCTGCTCAAGCAGGTTTGACTGTAATAGTATTAAAGTCAACTTACCTTGGTAGTGCTGTAATAATTTGTTCATTCTGATGTCCCATACCTTGACTGTATTATCTGTACCGGCTGCAGCAATACAAGTGCCACTGGGATGAAATGCTACTGAATGAGCAAACCTAGAAAGAAAAAAATAATGAAATTCTTCAAAATCCTTCTGTATTCCTCATGTTGCTTATCATATTTTACATCATACTTATTATTCACGATTCAGGGTACCGGGTAGTCATTTATCAATATCAAATCTTAAAAGGAAACAGAAATTCAATTTTGAAGCAACTCTGAATAATACTTCAAGGAATCCTTTATAAGAAAATAAAATAAACTGAAAATAAAAAATTCAGGAAATACAAAGTACTGCTCAAACATTAAAAAAAAAGATAATTATGTGTCTTTTTACAAAGGGGTTTTCTTTACAAACGAGTGATTTAAATCTCAAATTTAAGCACTTGTCATTCCAAGCCAACAGCTGTATACAGAGACTATTAAACAACTTGACTTAGAACAAATAATTATGCATGCCAAGTGCAGAAGACCTTTTTGAAACATCATTAGGAAACTCATTGTTCTGACTTTTCTCATTTATTTAATTGAAAGCTAAATATCTGCTTTTCTATTAGCTTCCATTTGGATACTGGGCCAGTAATAGTATCAACACCACAGACCCTATTTATAACCACTGCTACAGAAAGTGAAAAAAACAATACATAAACAAGTTTAAAAGGAGCCTAAGTGGTAGTATTAGCACCCCCTCCCTTTCCCTCTCAGATCAAATTCACCTGAAGAGGGCGCTCTTTCGTACAAGAAAAGGTCTGAATTTGCAATTGTAAACAAATAATTAAAATGTAAACATTTTTTATCAGCGGCCTGATATTAATTGAAAATATCTGGTAATAAAATTATGAATGATACGTCTACATGAGATCATAAAACCTGATAAAGGAAAACAAATCAACATATTGTTTGTTTATTGTACTATTATCTGAAGCTATTTCAAGAGTCATGCCATGGGATGTTGAACAAAAAAAATCAGATTACTGTACAGCCAGCAATATTCTCATGCATGTAAATTTTCAATTCATTGAGTAGTCCAGATTCACAAAAGTTTAATGTAGGAAATAAATGAATCACAACAATGATATTTGACAATGCCCATCTATGACACCTTCTCACCATAAATTCTCATCCTTTCAAAATTCTGAATTTTCTCATTTTATGTTATATGAATTCGGACTTTACTGATCAGAGTATGTTTACACTGTCTAATGTTTACATGATAATAAAAGTAATCAAAATAGTAAAACAACTGACCCTCCATGTTCAAAGAATGTATGTATGCATTCCTTGCTGGTCCTATCCCACACCTTGACTGTCTTATCATCACTGCAAGATACTATCAGTCGACCATCTGGTGACCACTTGGCACATCGCACCCAGTTACTATGCTGAGTCAGGGAGAACTGGAACTTCTGTCTGTGAACTGTCCACACCTGCAAAGCAAATCATGTGGGAACATCTAGGGGGTGTTTCACAAGGACCACAACTAAAATCGACTTAAGTTGGAATTTAACTATGGCAGGCCATTCATGCCACTGGTTGCTATCACCATTGGTCTCTCAAGGGACGTCAGAAATCTACAGAATTACATTTTTTGATAGTTCATTGTCAAAGAAAAAAAGTTCCTTACAAGTTCCTTACATTGTAAACTTAAGACATATTTAAGACATGGACTTATACTACGGTAGGTGATTTAAGCCCTTAAAAGGTCTTGAACCAGATGTAAAACTAGAGAAAAACACCTTAGTTTAGAAAGTATGATCTTTATATATTTTTTCTTTCAATAATGAGCTATCAAAAATGAAAATTCTGCAGGTTTTTGACCACGATTTGTATGTCCCTTGAGAGAAATGGCCTGCCATAGTTAAAGTCCAACTTAGTTGATCTTAGTCTTTGTGAAACACCCCCCTGAAGTTACTGCGCACTAAGCCACTAACAGATAGTATACAATATTATACATGTAACTAATACAAAAATCAAAGATAAAAAGCACTACTAAGAATAAATCATGTACAATCAATGTGCATTTATACTTTTTTTAATTCATGTCAAATTGTGAAGAAGGTTTACTGATTCCATCCAATAATCATCTTCTCATATCATAATTTCTGTTATCTCTTTCACTAATTTACTTCCTGTGAAAACCACAGAATGTTAACAAAAAATCTGTTTACCGTAATAACCTCTAGGAGTGGAGCAAACGTTCCAAATCAAAACCTTTCATAAATGGAATAATATGACTTCTTTCCATTACACCAAACTAAAGCTATAACTAAAACTTTGACCAATAAAATGACCGCCTCATGTTAGGATGAAAAAGTACACATATAGATGTCATTGTCAATATAAGTAAATTATGTTGAACTGAATGACTAAAAGAAGAACCTTTTTATAACATACGGTAATAGACTACATCCTCTGAGCCATAAAACCCCGAACCACTGAGCTACAAGCCTAAAGAATTTGTTTTGTCACTGCTGTCAAGCAATAAAACACCCTTACCTTGACTGTCTTATCATCTGAAGCAGTGAGTAGATGCTGACCATCATGAGAGAACTGGACACTGCGGACCGTGGCTGTGTGGGCTTTATAAACAGTAGATTCTCCTTTCCTGAAGTAACAATAGAATAGCACAATAATATATGAATCTATGGGGTCAGAGTGTGGGTGTTGAAGAAGAACCATCCTTCTCGATAGAAGTGTTGTTAGGTAGGACAAGCCATAATTCTTAGCCTACCTCGCAACAACTAATGTATGCAATTCCCATTCTGACTATTGAAATAAAATTGTTGAATGAAATAATATGTAACACTGCACTTAACACAGATTTATGCAATCAAATTCATTAATTTAGGAAAATGGCAAATTCTAGAGGGCAACGGACAGGGGAAAATACACAAATGTCTATGACAGACGAGGCTACACAATTTTTACAAGGAGGCTTTTGTTTCTGTATTCTATGCGTGGGTTTATTGTTAAAATCTAGAAATTTGTAAGGTTTTACTGTAAGAGGTTTGGGGTCAAACATGGACCAGGCCTGTTTGTGTAAAGTAAGCCTCATTAGGATTTAATCAATCAATTGCAATTTTTCATTTTCAGAAGTTGCATTGTACAACAATGCAAGATGAAACATATTATAAACAAACAAAAATAGATGACTAATGAACAAAAGAAAGGACATATGTACGTACACACTAGGAATCCAAAGTCTGACTGTTTTATCTCTAGACGAGGATGCTACAAGATGCCCTGACGGAGAGAAATTGACGGAGAGGACAGCATCCTTGTGACCCACAAACCTAAAAGCCCTCATCTGAGCCTTGAAGTTCCACACCATAAGACAGGAGTCCATGGCCCCAGAGGCTAGAATATTGAGAAGAAAAAAAACACAGAACTATTGGTCAAGGAGATATTCTACAAGTAATATAAGTTAATGGCTGGCAGCCTAGGCAGGCTGGCAGGAGCATGTATAATATGCCTCTTCAGGTTTTTCACATAGCATGACATGTATTCATATTTTTCTTCTTTAAACAAATAATTTTAGAGCAACCTCTGATAATTTTAACTGAAAATTATCAAACTGACAAATGATTAACAGTTCAATTGAAATAGAAGAAGTAGAAAAAATATCAATCATGGCATTTGATTGTGACAGATTTGCATAATGGCACAATTACAACGTAACTTGAAAACTTGAAATATAGAACACATTCTTGCATGACATTGAAATGACTTCATACCGAGCTGTTTCATGTTTGGGTTGAAGTCAACACATGTTATGGTGTCTCTATGACCCTTGTAGTTTCTCTCCAAGGTGGGATCCTCCTAAAAAGATGAAAATATAATAATATATTAATTTTTTATCACAATTTCATTAAGTTTCATTGAAATGTAAGCAGATTTTGTTATTTAATTTTGTGTGGTTGTTGTGAACTTGTGATATTTTAACTGAGCTTTGGTCAAAAGAATCTAATCTAACAGTAAAATCTCGTCTAAATACTAATCCCCCAGTGTTCTGCAGGAAACTTAAATACAATCAAGCGGTGGACACAAATACAGCTTTTTCACATTGCCAAATTGATACTTACTTTGTGATAATATTGATTAGTGTAAAATGGCACGGGATCAGGGAGCCCGCTAAATTCAGTGAACTCTGTAGTCTGTACATACGCTAAACACACACAAACAAAAACTCATTTTGTGGCTAATTTTGTACATTGGCTGAGGCCAAGTTGATAACTGGAAGGACCAAGACTATCGCTGGGAAAAAACCCAATGAAATGTCTACAAATATTGACAGGATTTCTTTTTTTTTGACAGGATTTACACTTTGGTTAATTACTGGAAATATAAAAAATTAATCGTGGACGTTTTTTTTCATCAGCGCTCTGCAGGTTTCGGGTTCCAGAACCACGCGCTGGCGATGCGAAAAACGGATTCCACATAATAAAATAGCCCCAGTTCACCGTCTACTTTTATGGGTTGTCCATCTGCCCGAGGATTTATCGCTCATTTAAAGTCATAACTCGAAAGTCTAGTCTCTGTAGAAAATCAATGTAAAATGCATCAAGAAAATCATTACGGAATCCGTTTTTCGCATCGCCAACGCGCGGATCGGAAATAGGAACGTCTGCGAAAATGTGGGCGATCCTAATATTTTTGCGGACGATCCCTATTCTCGGATTGGGAAGCAATGTCTCCATACATAAAGAATCAAAATGCATTCACACACTCACACACACAAAGAGAATTAACAGTTTACAGATAGATCCTAAATTGCAAAGAGCATGAACAAATATGACCACGTCCATGATCCTGATGATGACCCTGCTGAATGACAACACTACAGCAGAGTTAATTTGAACCAACATGAATTTCAACGTGTGGGTATCATTAAAACCAATTTGTTCCCAAGACAAACATAGCTAGCTTGCCGTAAAAAGATACAAATCTTGTATTAATTTTGAAACATGTAGAAAAAGAAACTTACCAAAACACTAGCCATGGCGATAACTTGAAACGGCAAACAATGAACCAATAAAAACAAAATCAGTTCCCAAAATTGTTGATTCTGAATTCTGCGTCTTGCTGGGAGAACTCTTTTTTTTTCAAATTCCCTCTTCGACGCATGCGCACAGCGTAAAATTGAACTAAAAAAATGGCAGCCCCCATGGAATTTCAGAAAATGTGAACCTAGCTTGAGTTACACGACGCTCTTGACTTTGATTTCGATGAAAAGGAAGTTCTGTTCTGAAGATATTTCCGATTAGTTTGACTGTAAGTTTCTAAGCGTAGTCTAGATCTATCTAATCATGTAACTCGGTAATTTTATATTTCGGGGCTTTTTAGGCCAGCGCCAGGCAGCCTGCCGCGCCTCGCTCGCGGGTTGGCGCCTCGGCCAGCCGGTGCAGCCTGGCCCTAGCCCATACTAGGTAGGGCGAGGCTGAGGATCGAGGAGCCGTACCCCGTATACGTGCGCCAGTACTACCACTTCACTGGTCCGGCTGGTATATGGTATGGCCATGGGCCAAGCTACGGAGATGTCTCTGATCTTCCTAAACTGATAAACATGATAAACAAAGATTGAAAGAGCTAGTAATAATATAGATCTAGACTAGATTCTAGAGGTCTAGAACTAATAGTAAAAACTAAAGTCTAGTCTACTATTATAGCACTGTGTCTGTGTCTGTGGCACTAGCAAACATCTCGTAAAATCAAGGAGCTAGGAGTAGGAGCGCCAGCGAGCCAAGATTAATAAGAACATAAATTGAAGAATTAAACAGCCTCAGTGGCAATTCCACCTGATTTATAAAAAAAAATGTAATTTTAGCCAATTCAGGAAAACTGTAATTTTTAAAATAATTTAGGAAATAAAAAAAATTGAAATTAGTCTAGGAGCAGGGCCAGTGGTAGACCGAAAGCTTCAGTCTCTATATCGTCGGTTGTTCCACTGAGACTACGTCTGGCTCTACTACTAGACCTCCGGATATAGAGACTGAACGACCGCCTATACCATCGTACGTTGAAGATATCACGGCTAAATTTTAGCCGTTACAGGCGTTAGGCCCCTCCCACAAACATGACAAACTTGAGGAGAAATAGGCCTAGATACATCATTTATCTTCAATTGCAGTAATTTTCTAGGCAATTGTCAGTCCCTTAAAGTTCCCTTTTTACCCCTTTCCCACGAAATATAAATATACAAGAAATAAAAGGACTTACCAAGCTTTTGACTGCTTCTCGATGACCCACGTCAAGCATTCTGACCGACAGAAATAAAAATGGTGGCTAATGCATATTCAATGACCTCGCCTAGGCTAGCTCATCCGCGCGTCACGTCGAGGATAGCGCGCGCACGTGAAGCAGACAACACGAGAACTCGTGAACATGTACGTGCACGTACGCGCACGTCTATGAATGAGGTCAATGGGGTGGAGACTAAAAAACTTTGGCATGAATATTCATTACTTTGATTCAAGATGGCTGACGCCTGAAGACAGTCAAGTGGAAGAGATAATAACACTTTTTTGAAGAAGATTTCATATGCAGAGGTCCAAGGTACATATTTTCTTAATGTTTATCATGTGTAGTTTAATTCTAAATGCAAATTGTATATGTTAGTGCATGCGATTATAACAAAAAAAGGATTTAACTTAGCGTCAGGGCAGTATCGTCCGTAGAGTGTATCTTCAACGTACGATGGCATAGGCGGTCGTTCAGTCTCTATATCCGGAGGTCTAGTGGAGCCAGACGTAGTCTCAGTGGAACAACCGACGATATAGAGACTGAAGCTTTCGGTCTAGGCCAGGGGATACGAGATGCAAAATACTTCAAAAATTGTATCTACGCTACGGTAGATAATCTGGTTTAAAGTGACTTGGTAACATTGTTGAAGGTTTATTAAATTACACAATTTTGGTATGAAATGTTACCTATTTTCCTTTTAATGTACAAACCCGGCCTCTCAGCCTCTGACATGCAAAAATACGATTTTGCTCAAACCTTTTTTGATTGGTTTGTCTGAATTTTCTGCTTCTATTGAAAGTAAGCTATTTTTGGAGTGGACTTTGCCTTTAATATGATATATTGCAATTTGCAAATAAGTATGGAAAAATCTATTCCGTCATCGATAACAAAGAAAATGAATGTCTACTCTGTACAGAGCAAATTGGTGAGGAGCTCCCAGGCCAAGGTATTTAAGTTGATAAGTTTGCTCAAACTTTTATTTACCTGTTTTTCAAATTTTTTGCTTGTATTAAAAGTCCTAATTAAAACCGACTTAATATCAGAATGGACTCCCCTTTCAGAGTCATTCCATGTCACTGACAGTTCAACCTCAGTATACATAACTATTAACTCTGAGAACAGAATGATCAGAATCTATTTTTCCCTTGTATCTTCTTATTCTTTTACAGCAAACTGAGACAAATCACATACAAGCACTGTTAGAACTTATGAACTCTGCAAGCAGCAATGAATCACATCAAATTTGAAAAGTCTACAGTTATTGACGTAGATATGGATGCTGATGGCGGTGCGGTTTTCAATATCGCCAGAGAAGATTTAGACAAGAAAACTCATTTTAAGGTTTGTGCTTCCTTTAAAGTGATGTTCATAAACCAAATCATGAAAGTTTGGGGTTTTATTTTTCAATAACTTTGAAGGTTTAGAGGACGAGATTATTTTAGGGTCGCCTGTCTAGCTGGACAAACTTGTTTTGTCCTTTTTATACACTACTTGGCAAATTTATAAACAATTATTTGAATTTAACAACATAAATAGAACCATACCTGTTATAATTAATTTGAATCGACTCATCAATGAGATATCCACAACTGAGAAATACATGTACCTAAGTATATATCCTAAAGAGATTTCTCCATAATGCATTCATTCTAGAGACATTTCTTTCTACCTCCATACATGTGTATATGTATTCCAAAATTAGATAGTTAGGCAAATGTTTGACCATGTCAGCTTTACCATCACTGTGATTAATGTTATAGGTTATGGTAAGTGATGAAATATTCTGGTCACAGATTTTATCTACTTACATCAACATGTATGCAAAATTTGGATTGTTGTGAGCCCAACTTACATTTAGCATGTTTTAAATAGGAAGTTCTTTCATATGAAACTAAAGTATTTAAAACGCTTGGAGGCAATTTGCAATTTGCGGTATACAAATATCTTATTATTATTATTATTTAAAAGAAAACCTGTATGCCTGTGGCCAAGCACATCCCTGTACTGACATGCTCTTTCACATCATACCTCCTTGTGTAGGTCATCCATTATGTGATGGAAGCCGGAATCAAGTTACACTTGGAATCTGTGACGCTGGCATCTGCTTGCTGTATCTACCATCGCTTCTTTGCTGAGTGTGAGCTGAGCAACTATGATCCATATTTGATAGGAGCTACAGCCATCTACCTCGCCACCAAAGTTGAAGAGCAGCATGTTAAACTTAGAGACATCATTAATGTCTGCTACAGGTATGACAGAAATGATGTACCACGTTCATATCAAATTCAAAAGCAGAGCCAAGCTCTGTGGTTTACTTACTATGGGCTTCAATACAAGAGGTCAAACAAATCTTTGCTGTAAATATGTTGGCAAAAACACCAGGTCTTTAAAGGTTGTCTGAAGATGTAAACTATTATATTGTTTTTAAAAAGAAAAAAATCACAGGAACTTGGTGTTTAGTGTTTTATACAGCATCATGTTTGTTAAACATGTAATTCTCCCTCTCTTGTTCATTTATTGATGCAAATCATTTTCAACAGTCCTCTCAGAATTGTTTACTGGATCGATGAAGGCATTATAAACACCGTTTTTTATTTGATTTTATTTGCTCGAATTTATTTTGACATTTAGAAGTGTACTGCAATTTGAGATATTTTTAATCAATATAAGTTTGAGTCATTAACTTCAAGTTACATGAAACTGTGTATTCATTATTAATCATTAAGAAGGAACCTGCATATAAAGTAAACTTTGCTCCCAGTGTCAGATTTAAAGAGTCATTCATTGGTCAATTCCAAGATATAGGGAGTAGCATTCTGTTGTTCCAACTTTTCATTCATCTCTTTTTTTTTTCCTTCAAAATAATTGTTCAGGATTCTACATAAAGAAGAAACTCCATTGGAAGTTGGCAAACAATACTGGGAACTCAGGGACAGTCTTGTCAACTGCGAACTGCTCTTGGTCCGTATGCTCAAGTATAACCCAAAGGTATTTCGTCCTTAAAGCAAAAATAATGACATAATAACTTTTACAATAAAATGAAATTTACTCAGTTCTGTAGTGATGAATTCCTTGTTTTCTTTGTTGTACACATAATTTGTACCACTTAATTTTTCATAGTAGGACACTTTTGCCCGAATTCACAAAGGAGGTTTGTCGACAAACCTAGGTTTATGTGCATCATATGATGCGTACAAACCAAGGTTTGTACATAAACCTAGATTTGTAGACAAACCTCCTTTTTGAATTCGGGCCAATGAGTTCAAAAGTATGACATAACATATTGAGCCCTATGTTTCCCCTTCATAAGCATAAACGTAGTAATGTGGTTTCATTTGTATTTTCAAACATTGAAATAGGAGCTTCATCAATTTGTACAGGTACCATGTGTAAACGGGGACAGTGTTTTCCCTGGTAGCCTATAATGAAAGCAGATTATTTGTGTACATACTGTCTCTAAATTTCCTGTTCAGATTGGTGACCTACCACACAAGTACCTTGTACATTACCTGAAGTCCCTGTCACACTGGATGGACAGAGATGTTTGGGATCAGACACCAGTCTGTCGGACAGCCTGGGCCATGTTGAGGGATAGCTACCATAGTGACATTGGCCTGCGTACCAAACCTCAACACATGGCTGTAGCTGTCATGTACTTCTCTTTACAATGTTATGGTCTTGAGGTGCCACTCAATGATGAGGCTGCCAATCCATGGTGGAAGGTTTGTTATTTTTGCATGAATCCTTTTGAGTAGACCTCATGATGTTATAATCAATCTTGTATACAGTGATTAAAAAAAAAGTTTACACCCAGAAAATTGCTAATTATTTTAAAAATCATCTATGAAAGAGTGCGTTATCCCAAATCATTTGGTATAACTTTTGTGTGGTATGTGTTCAAGCTTGGATGAGCAAGAGGCATTGTTTGCAAGAGTGCAAAAATCGACTTGCGCCAAAGTGATGCCTACAGTATGTATTATGTTCAAATTAGCAGAGTGAGAGAATGAATTGAATGTATCAAATGAAATGCATTGCATATGCTTTTTGCAGAAGCAAGGTCACACACACACACGCGCGCACAAAATGTTGGTTGATATTCGATATTTGATATGTGTGGCATGATTAGTTTTGTTTTGTTATTTGGATCTGCACAGACCGAATTAATAGCCAAATCCCAATTGTTTTTTATTCAAACATCACATAAGCAACTTTGGCGAATTTTGCGCTCACGCAAACAATGCCTCCTGTTCATCCAAGCGTGAAAACATACCCCACAAAAATGATGCCAAATGACTCGGGATAAAACACTCTTTCATAAGATATATAATAATCTACTGTTGATAGATGATTTTTAAAATAATTAGCAATTTTCTAGGTGTAAACTTTTTTTTGGACTCGCACTGTATATCAAGGACGTAAAGGCCTTTTTTTAATTGCTATTCAGAACTATGGTTCTGTGTACATGAAGGACACATGAAGTATGTGTACTTTCTCCTATATGAGAGGAGAAAGTGATATTAGTAGGGGGTTTCCTCTCCCCCCCCCCCCCCCAAAAAAAAGGGGGGGGGCAGGAAAGACATCAGGCCTGTCTGTATTGAAATCACGTAGGGGAAAATAGTCCAGATTTTTAATCTCTTTAAATATTACAGACTCTGTGGTTTTTAGATCGTTGAGGAGTATCAAGGTAACGCATTACAGTGAATCCATTACAGTGGAAATGTGTTGTAATGAGGCAGTTTGAACCATCAAGATGACATCGTTCTATCAAGTATCTCATGATTATGCCAGGGCTCTTTTCAATCAGTTTCCAATTTACATGTACTGTGAGTTTTTACATCCATTTCAACTTCTGTTTGCAGGCATTTTCAGAGGACATTAGCGAAGAGATCATTCAGAAGATCGTCACTGAACTCATTGAACTCTATGAACTGGATGATAAAAGGTGACCTACAATTCCGCTTTGTTAAATGTGACGATAGCAGCAGAGATTGTGCATCTCGCCTCTTGTGAACTTGCGTCTTAAGAACGGGTCCAAACAGTTTTACAAAAGTGCAACCAAATTAAGGCATATTTTATGTCTTTGTAGAGTCACGACTCGGAGTGGATTCAGCTTCATGACAAGGAGACAAGAACATGCGAACCATAACAATTCTCTCCTAATTTTGATATTATTCTGCTTCTGGTTCAACACATCAAGAATCTTGGTCAGAGGTGATTCCATGTTTCTAACTTTTGGATGCATACAATGCAACATATGAGTAAATGCAATTTGCTGGACAAGAACCCAACCTCAGTTGTGCTCCTTGAGGAAAAATTCAACAAATAAGCTCTGATCTCCTTCCAGCTCCTTTCATTCCATTTTATTTGTTAAAAAAACTTGGTTTAAAGGGCAATGTCCACCTGAACCCTTTGAATACTATGCATAATTTTATGTAACAGAGAGGTGTGTAATGAGGAAGAAAATTGTGCCATGTTGAAATGTTATATGGCTGTAACACAACTTTAGTTTGAACTTGAATCCATTGTGTATTTGAATGAATTTGAGAAATTGATATTCCAGATCCCTTTTTAATCATGCTATTTCCAGACACATGTAACTTAAATTAATATTATTAACACTATGTGTAGTACATGGACTATTTCTTTCTGGAAAAGACTCGACAACTGATGTGATAGCGTTACCGCATGGCTAAAATGCCACTGTGAGAAGGGCATCACACTCAAATGCTGCATGGTGAAACTTTATTATGCTGCCACTTTGGAGGAGTTGATTTAAATTGTGATTACTTATCATTAGAGTGTAATCAATTCTCGCTACCCCAAATAGCGATTCTGCCGAGATCCGGGGAAAATCCTGAAAACGCGCATTGCATTATGGGATAGCTTTTCGACATTACAGCTTCCTGTGCAGGCGTTCGTGATCACAACCCTCTCTTTCACGGTAGAGTTTAACGGCCTTTTGTGCTAAAGTCACTAATTCTGCCCGAAGCTTTCCATTGCATATTATAATCTGTACAAATTACACTGATTGGCATCGATTTTAGCGTGCGTGAAAACTCTGCACAGCGAACACAGGCGCTAGCGCCAGCGGGATGGGACTCTATACCGGAAGTTGTAGTGACGACCCGAGAGAGTGAAAATTACCTCGTCTCGCGAATTTCGAGATTTTCGTACCTATTTAGGGTAGCGAGAATTCAGGAAGTTTTTACTACTTGCACCCTAAGCAGTTTATATCCCTTTGTAAAATACATTTAACTTTGCCCAAATCAAATTTTCCCCATGACGAATAAATCCTTGGAAGTTGGAAAAAATTATGCTAAACATGTTATTTACACTTTCTGATTAAAATTTTGCATAGGTCAAACACAAAGTTGAACAAGTCCAGACAGATTCGACTTATGCAGAGTTAACTGTAGTATTGATTTGACCCTTTTTGAATAATATAGTTGGAAGAATGTAAAGTGTTACACCCTGTAATAAGGTGGACAAGTTTTTAGTGGTACTGTACCTGCATATTTAAAGATAGTACAGTAATAAATCAATGATCAGTTACCTTGATATTTTTAAGCTAAGGTAAATGATGATATCTACAATTTGTTTAAGATTTTGTATGAGATTTGTTACACTTATACAAATTAAATAACTTTTAATTTGACTCAATAAATGTCTCGTGTATAGTTTATCTGCTTGACTATTTGATAGAGTATGAAAATGATATGGTCAGGAACCGTTTTAAAGCTCGGCAGGTTTAGGATTTGAGATTCTAAAATTCAATTCTTTGTTTTTGTATTCTCTAGGTTATCGTCGGGTTCAAATGACAAATTACCTTTAATATTCATGAATATGTCCTTTATGTAACAAATCTGTAAGGGTGAATACATGAAGAAATAATACAGTTGTTCATTTTGAATAACTTGGACAAATAACATAGAGAAACATAATATTATATTCTAAGAATTTGTAGTTTATTGCTTCCCACCTTTCAATTAATCTAACATTCAGAATGACATTTTATGAAAAAGTAAATTGTCCACGAGAGGTATTTCTTTGATGCATGTATATCATGAAACAGAAAATCATATTTTTCTACACATTCAAGATTTAACAATTTTCATCACTGCTCAGTAATATATATTAAAGCCCCTCTAAAGTGATGGGAGCCCCAAATTTGCCAAAATTGTATCATAATTTGAAAGAGGATATCATTTAAAACGCACTTCTGCAAAGATTTCCCCCCCCCCCCAAAAAAAAAAAATGTGTTTGAAGACAAATATTGATAAAAGAATACATAATTGGGGTTTTCTGTTGTACACAGAAAACCTACATTTAGTATACTTTCATCAATATTCGACTGCAAACACATTTGATTTGAAAGTCTTGCAGAAATATGTCTTAAATGACATCCTCTCTCACTGTCACATTATGAAATTTACCCATCAAATGTTTGGGGCTCCCAACACTTTAGAGGGGCTTTAATGAAGATTGAGAAATGAAAAATTTATCGGGCATGGTATACACACAATACACTTGATTATTAATACACAGACACAAATGCATGTATAGTACTCTGTTCAGTTTGAGTCTACAACACAAAATCCTTTCTTGTTCTGTGACTATTTGACATAAGGCAAAATGTGGAAATCAATACACATGATTCTCAGTTCAAAATTATTCTAAATGTTCAGAATAGTGGCATTGGAACCTGCTTAGAGAACACAGTAAGCTTGGTATTCATGGGCAAGTCAAAGGCACTTAATTCATTCAGCGTTCCATACATTTCCAACTATTGTGGTCTTATGTCTTATTTTCTTATGTCTTATTTTCATGGAAAAAACGGTTGGGGAAAATTCAAAAATGGTTGGTGGAATTTACTGTTTTTCATCAACCTTCAACAATGTTACCAAGTCACTTTAATAATGGTCTGCTATCACTCAAACTTTCAGATTATCTTTAATTGTACATCTAGCATTTAAGTCACTACCAGTACCTTAGCACCATTTTTTCTCATCTAAACAATGTTACCAAGTCCCTTTAATACAACGATCAGACACACTAAAATCTGAGATGTGGTCACTGGTCAGTTTGACATACAGGACAAAATAGCTTGGACTTGTCTTGGCTACACCTAAACACAATCCTGATTAATCCAGGTGTGTTAAAGGACATTGCAATGCCATGAATGAGTAGCATCTCCATTGTCCATGGCATATTATTTTTGCTGGTCCATGCCTGGAACCAATTTCTCAAACGTACATCTTGATTTTATAATTCCATTCATCCACATCCTCCTAGCTCTGCTTCCTCTAGTTTTCTGAATTCTTTCGGTGGGATGAAATCAGAAGGCTCCTGTGGAATGTGAACATGAAAAAAAAGTTGTTTAAAACTTCAAAATCAATTTCAGTAAGTTCACAAAGGGTCTCTAGAACAGTACTATTATAACTAACAAGAATGGCTAGATATCTCCCTTGCACAACTCACACACGGTGCTTACACACGCCAATATCGATATTTACATCTGTAGTGATCTTTTGCTATTTTATTTTAAGGACAAGAAGGTGATGAACGCATTTTGGTTTTCAAGTTTTCCATCTGTACATTAATGTCCCTAATTATGAAAGGAATAGTTGGTTGTGAATGTACTACCACTTCCATAGACTGATGTTACATTGCAGGCAGCAGAGTGTACATACATGTAGTAAGGTTAAATGTGTAATAGAAAGCTCACCTTTCGCACAGTGAAAGCACATCTCTGGCTTTCATAATATCCATACAGTGTCAATGCACTCCACAGTTTCACCAAGTCGCTAAATGATAAGAAATGTGGAGCATTATATACAAGGCATCATAATTATACTAAATTCAGTCATTTTATAATGAATTAAAACTTTTAATGTACACTGAATGCAATTGATGCAATATATCAAAGGACATCACATAATTCTCATTAGTTGGATCACAAAATTATTTGGAATTCAGTCAATTCTCTTCATATTATTACATGGTATGTGTAATTTGCAACCTACTTTGTACATGTACATGTACATTATGTATCATATTTTTGAAATGTTTCATCTTGTGCATTTGGCATTCAAAGACAATTGACTTATAGTAAACAATTTTAAATTGGTACCAGTAATTAAAATAATTGTATATAATAGAGGTAGAGAGGAAATATATGATATACTGTTGAAGTAACCATTCAAGATTCTTAATTTTCAGCTGTTTTTGTGTACATTTTTTTATTTTTTATATGAAACGGAGTATGTAAATTTGTGAAAAATCAATCCCATCATAATTTCATTAAAATATCCCATAAAGTCTATAAGACATGATCTGGTGAACAAATATAAGTACCCACCTCTGTTGAACTCTAAGAACTCCCTGCAAATTGCCAGGATTGTACATCACAAGATCTACCGCCATTGCTGCCCCAACATCACCATGCAGTTGCTTCAAGGCCAACGTCACAATCCCCTCAAACATTGTCTCTTCAACATGTGGTGTTGAGCTTTCAAACTCTCTGTCACAAAATATTAATAAAACAAAATTCCACATCGACAACTTGGTAAATTTGTCTAAAAGTAATTAATACCAGAACCTGTCAGCATTTAATGCTTTACCCCCCCCCCGGCCTCCCCCTCCCTCGCTACCCTTCAGACGTCGACTAACCACGAGACTTGATAATGCAAAGTGTCCGACTCCTCAATTTGACTTTATAGACCTCAATACATTTAACTTGGTGAAAGGCATAAATATTCTAAAAAAGAATGAAACGCCGATAATACCAAACAACAACAACTTAATTGCAAATCTTTGGGGGGGGGGGGGGGGGGATGTCACCACTCCAGCAAAGCATTTGATATTCGATACACTTATTGCACACTAAATGCAAACAATGAAGACAGTGTTGCTTGACAGTAGACCCCTAGATCTACTAACTTGGACTTACAATTTGAATTTTTAAATTATTCTTTCTAACATTAGAAAGTTGAAAAAAATTGTATTTTACTGCTATTTATGTGTCATCAATTGTCACTAAAGTACCGATTTTGAGTGAAATCAGTTGAGTTTTGTACAGTGGTGTTTGAAATGTTGAGAATCAATATCACAGCCAGGATATATGCAGCTATAAATCACTACTACATAGGCCCCTACAGCGTTTGTAATGACTTGACCCTCTGTCCAACTCTAAGTCTTAACTTCTAAGACTAGAGACTAATTATGCACATGGTACATATTGTTAGACAAAACACTCACAACATGACATCTAGATAAATGTCTGCGCTGCTGTCCATAATGTCAAGAAGGTTGGTAGTCGACTTCTTTAAGTTCTTTTCTCTTGGTTATCCCGAATTACAAGTTGGGGAAACGGAGTAGGCACCAGTGAATGGCACGTGTTTACTGACACATACGCGGTTCGACAACGATAATCCAGCCGAAGCTTCGGCGCATGGGTTCACTCTGATCTGCTTCTTCTACTAGGGGTAATGTACGCGCGCTAAACGTATGCTGTCTGCTCTTCATGTCCTCGAACAATTTGTATTTTGTAATACACTTTTAATACTTATGAAAGGTGCAACTATTAAAATGTGAGAAATAAATTAAATTCGATTTATTCGAAAATTTAATTATGAAGTACACTAAAGTGTACTTTAATTAATAAAGGCTGTCATTTCATTGGAGTAAATGACTAAATATTGTGATTAGACATTAGGCCTAGGCTTTTTCGGCGACCACCAAGGCAAGACAGCCACGATTTCTCTTCTGTTATTTACCATTCGTATCTATATTCAACTTATCTAACCACTTTTAGGTGTACGCATGTCACATATATTTACAGATATTGACATTCCGCCACATCAAGGTATGTAAACACGTGTAGGTTTCACACACATTACATGTTACGATTGCGAACCCTTTTTAAGCTTCCGAATTCGGAAGTTATGTTAAACCTCACATAGCCTAGGTGCATTACTATCCTGGCTGTGTAGTAAAAGCTGTGCTTTTGATTCTCAACATTTCAAACACCACTGTACAAAGTTTAACATATTTCACTCAAAATCTGTACTTTAGTGACGATTGATGACACCTAAATAGCAGTAAAATACAATTTTTTTCAACTTTCCGATGTTAGATAGAATAATTTAAAAATTAAAATTGTGAGTCCACTGGCACTGTCAAACTTGCCCGGTTGCCGATCAGCCGTATCGGCATTATTGTGTGCATGTCTGTTTTTATGAGTGTATTGACTATTCATGTATTCAAATGCTGCCTATCAACACGTAGTGCAGTGCTGGAGGTCAATACGCATCAGCATTGACTCTCTATGATTTGCTGGAGTGGTGTTAAACTAGTTGTACTTTACAATACATACAGTTCGTTCTATACTATAGCCTTTGTAATTGTGGGCAATGACATGTCATGTGCTTCATGATGTATGCAAATTATTGATCATGTTGATGGTGAAGAGGATTGTGAATGATGTGATCAATGATTGAATGCAGGGTGACGTGATACACAATTTCACAAACAAAAAATCATACGTGTAAACTTGGAAAGCTAAGTGTATGGTCTATGAGTATGAGTATATGAGTAGATCTCAGTATAATGCACAAAGTCAAAGGCTACTCACTAGAGCCTAGTACTAGTAGTAGAGGGTCCTAAAAAAAAGCTATGCACCCCATAAATAGGCACAATGCGCATGCACAATGCGCATGCAACCTGTTGTTCAATGCGCCAACTTTCTAATATGAGACCGAGCTGAGCAATGAGAATAATTATTGAGGAATTTGGTAATTGGCAAAAAGAATTGGTAATTTACTAATTTCCTTATTTTTGTGAAATTATAATTGGTTACAAATTCGGGTTAAATTCCCATCTGTTAATCTGAGTAGCGTTAGGATCCTTTCAATTTGACCTCCAAAATGACACGGGGAATTTATCGAGTTGAATTTTTTTTATTGTAATATTGATATTTGTTTGTCATAATTTTCTCAACGATTTAGTTACAATTAATGTAAATTTAGATATGAAGAACCAAGAATGTCAAGATAGGTAGAAGTAGACCACTGACACTGGATTAAATTACAGTACAGCTGCTGAAAACCAAGTGCGGGCTTAATTACAGTATGTTAACAATTGTTGTTAAGCTTATGGTACCCCATAGACATAGTAGAATCTACCAGGTGTAAGTATGTTTCTGTTATTTTTAGAGTCATCCAGTTATGCATAGACTCTATGCATGGACAATGGCACTGGGAGATGAAGGTGCCATTGAAAGATAACATAAAAAAGCCTTAAAATAAATTGGACTTGGTTGAATTGTGCATACATTGCCCTAGACCGAAAACTTCAGTCACTTTAATCGTCGGTTGTTCCACTGAGACTACGTCTGGCTTCACTATGTCAACAAATGTCAGTTTTATTAAAGAAATGACCCAAATCAGATGGTTATTTCTGTCTAACATTGCCCAAGCTCATGTAGGGGGACTTCCTTTGCTTTTATTAATGAATATGATTTCTTAACACTTCAGATGGATATTTCATCATACTAGCACCACCACCCCCTTTCCATCTGATGAATCTGTGTCTCTGCACTGGTTCCTTTTCTACTGTATTGGCAAAAGGAGGCCAACAAGAAGAAACACACAATCTTTAAATACTACCTTCGTGTGACTCTAACAGGAAATAATAATAATAAATATATATCTTCACTGGCATGGTAAAGGACATTTTTGCCTTGTTTTTAATATATTTTGAATAGTTTGATGAGGAAGTCTGCAGATCTGTTCTTATACAATGTCGCTCTATGATGGATTGGGAGTGGATACAGGACCATCAAAGAAGGACAGCTCTGTTGGTGACAAAAAGGGCGATGTGTGTAAGTCAAAATGTATTGTGGTGATCCGACATGTACTTTGGCAACAATTGCTCTGGGCTTTAATTCATCAGAGATATCAGGGCTTGGGTTGCCGTTGGATTTATGTATTATATTTTGCTTATGGTTGAAGTTAGAAATTTGTATAGTGTTACGAATGATAGCAGAATAGTTTTTGCCAGAGCATGTGTTATAAAATCTTTGAAGTTTGGACTTGTTAAATGCAGGCTAAGTATTTGTCCAGTTGATTTTTGGTTTGGTTTGTGGGGTAAACGTTTTGATTTTTTTTGTACAAGCCCAATTTATTTGAATACAAAGACATATTTCCACACAATTTTGTTTTAATCTTGTTTTTATTAATTTTTAGATCATCATTTTATAGTCTTTCATTTCAAGTGTAGTTGTACAAATACCTACCAAAAATAGAGTCCAATACTCAGGTCCTACATTTCAAATTGTTTATAATTGGGATGAAACTTAAGCTACTGGTTAAATGTAACTAAGTTGTTTTATCCTTTATATTTTTGGTTGATAATTTAGATTAATCAGGCCATCGATTTGCCATTTTCAAAGACTTTTTATGATACTTTGTATGTTGAACATTTAAACTCTTGTATTACCCTGCATTTTTTTCCAGCTGGATGGTCAGCGGGTATCAAGATGATGCAGTCGCATCTTCGCATGAAGAAAGCTGCACTAACTGAAGCCCAGCGCAAGATGAAACAGCCATCCGGCCGTCCAGTCCTTGACCCCAAGAAAGTACCAGCACCTGGTCTTGGTTCTAGTACTGCACCTGCAAGTAGCACTAGGTCAAGTGGGGATATAGGTGGAAGGGATGTTGGAGGAAGGGATGTCGGAGGAAGGGATGTCGGTGGAAGGGATGTCGGCGGAAGGGATATCGGTGGAAGGGATGTCGGTGGAAGTACAGGACTACTGGATGATCATCCCAGGTTCAAACCATCAAATCTACCACCACCGTCAAGACCATCATCTTCATCTTCACCAAGATTGGTAAGCCCTCGACAATGGCCTCTTCAAGCAGTGCTGCGTTATCAAGTCCATTTTCGAGCAGAAAAACAGAAAAAAGTATATGAATTCTGTATGTATTTAGAGTCATGACAAACTCTTATAGATACAAATATTTGATCTGGATGCCAAGCATATGGGTTAAATCCCAGTGATTAGCTTCTGCATTTCCAACACCATCCAAACAATTAAAATATCATAGCAGTTGTAGAAACCGTGTAATGATAATAATAATAAAAATAAAAATGTTACTTATAAAGCTCTTACCACTGAAGTCTCTATATTTCACATTCTGCTCTGATATTGTAAATAATCTTTATATATTAAATTCAACAATATCACAAGATGTAGAGCTGCAAAAAGATATCCAGTTTGAAAACATGTAATTATCATCCCTCCTTCTTTTTCTGTGTGTGTGTATTTAGGCTCCTTCTTATCTGCCATCAAGTAGCCTTGGTTCAGATGGTGAAAATGAGTATGATCCAGCTTATCCAAATGAATATGAGAAGGTTGCAAAGAAATTACGAGAGAAGAGGGAAAGGGAGAGGGATGAGCAAGATAAAAGAGAACGAGAAGAAAGGTAAGTCCAAGGTGTGATCAATAGAAGCGGGATGATGTGTTATTTGCCATTAATCTACAGTTTTATTAAAGGTCTTCGGCAGTGGGGTTTGATAACACTATGCATTTGGGGATTGGGGATATAGTCCAGATTTTAAGCTTGTGAATCCTATTGAAGTTTACAAATTTTCAATGAAGATTATAAATTGAATAACTTAAACTTGAAAATGCATATTCTCACATGTTGCATGACCTGTTATATTATTGCATGAATTTCTTGATCTATATTTGCCTTTGATTAATGTCTCATGATTATTTTTATTGACTGTTTTTTTTTACTTCATGACTAGAACAAGATGTAATATAGGAAGAATATTGTTTTACTTTTTAATATATCAAACTTACAATGTAGAAGTCTTCCCCATATTTTATCTTTGATAATAAACTACTTTCAATCAGTTTTTCAGTCTTTCATAATTGCTAAATATTTGAATTAATTTATTTTTATGTTGTCACTATAAAAGTGTTTATCATAATAACAATATTTGAAAAATTAAAAATTTTCCAGGAGGAGACGTCGTGAAAAAGATCGTGAACGAGACCGAGAAAAGGACCGTGACCGCGATAGGGAACGCCGTGATCGTGACCGCGATCGAGAAAGGGATCGAGAAAGAGAACCACAAGGCTTTTCCAGACGTCCAGTCATGGAGGATGATGAGGATGACAGGGAAAGAGAGAGGAGAAGAAACAGTATGTATAAATGCACTGGTTTTTCCTTGGTCCATATTAACATTGTGGTAGAAGAAAACCGGAAAAAGGGACAGATTACAATTGTCCAATGAGAGGGATAAAGAAGAAGAAACAAATACAACAAAAGGGCAAGGCTGAAGTGGTCTTTATTTGATTTATTTGATTTATTTTTTTCTGTTTGATTTTTTTTCTTTTGCATTTTTACAAATATATAACAAACAAAACATTGCAAATTTTACACATTTCAAAAGAATGAGAGGGGCATTGCAGTCTGTGGGTAAGGCATCACCATAAATGCTGTTTAATCTGTGGATGATTCCAGGCCCTATTTCCACAATTCTGATGTAATCAACTAATATTCGGGTTTTCACTTCTTTACCTGTGATACTTAAATCTGTTCATTTGAGACTACACAAGTAAGCTTTATACATGTTGTTAAAAAAGTAGTTATATAAATCTTAGGTTAGTCCTGGAATTGATGTTTAGTCATAAAGTGAAACTTAATACTCAAATTTTAAAGATAATTTATTTTTTAATTATTTTTCATTTAAAAACATGTATTTGTGGATCAAGATCAGATGCAGCATATGTCTTGATTCACTTTGCTCCTGCAAATCCATCGATATTTTCAGTAGGAACATAAGACATGTATTTCTTTTCTCTTGTGTATATCTGTCTTTCCACAGCTGCACAACGAGCTGCTATTGCCCCACCTTCCTCACTGATCAATGAAGATTCCCAGTCTAAAGATGATGGATGTAAGTATCCTTAGATTAATACTAGAAATGAATTTACAAAGACTTGGACCTTAAAGGCATCGTTTAACGATGTTAAATCTGAGATGCATGGCCCTACGTATTATCAGTGTCTGTGATATGGTGTGTTATTGAAGCTCTAAAAAATTGCGCTTCAAAATGATCATGAAGTGCCTCAAAAAAGTAAAATCTTTAAAGGGAAAGTCCACCCCCAAAATAAGTTTGTTTCGATAGAGGCAGAATAATAAGAAAATCAGGTGAGTGAAAGTTTGAGCAAATTCTGAATGAAAATAAGAAAGTTATGAATTATTGAAGTTGTGATCAGTCAAATACAAATTGGCAACTCTGTGACTTATTATACGAGCTCTCCTTCATTTGCTTTGTGCATAATATTCCATAAAATCATGTTTTCTTCGTTATTGATGACGGAATATATATTTGTTCCTTGCAGGGGGAGTATAGAAACATATTTGCAATTATTATATTTAGGGTGCATGTATGGTTGAAATTTTTCTTGAGGGAAAATGAAAATTTTAGATTTTTTTAGTACTAAGCAAATGGAAGTTGAGCTCGCATTTTACGTCATAGAGTTGCCAATTTGTGTTTGATTGATCACAACTTAAAAAATCCTAACTTCCTTATTTTGAATTGGAATTTGCTCAAACTTTCACTGACTTGTTTCTCTCATTTTTCTACTCCTATTAAAACTAACTTAATTTCAGGGTGGACTTCCCCTTTAAGTGACTGGTTTACCATACTCATTTTCCCCAATAGTGTTATAAAAAACGTTAGGAAAACAAATTCTGAAATTTCTAATTCCAATCATAGATATCTTGATAATCAGAAAGGCAATTGGCTTGTAAAAGTCATGGGATTCATGTATGAAGGTTTATAATTATGATTGCAGCATGAGCTAAATCCAGGATTATTTTTAGAACCTGAGGCAAAGTTACCCAATCCCTTTAATGGTGCAAAATAAATAGGGCTTGGTTCTTGTGAAATTAACACAAATTTGGGTCAGATCATCCTCTGGCCCTCTCATTATTTGTGTTAAATAATTTGGATATTGATACATAGTATCTACCCTGGATATAGCATGAAATATAAGGGAGTTCTTCAACATTTTGACTTTCTCTTGAGTTTTCTTACGATATAAAATCAGTTATAAAGAAAAGTCAACATTAGTGAGGGAAAAAGGTATGCTGATTACAAAAAAATAATAATCATGACTCCAAACTACGAACCATGGAATTTTACCATACACATTAGCAATGTTACATGTGACATGTTACATTGTTATAATTTCACACTGTTTTTCATACAGTTGCAGCTCCTCTACCCCCTGCAAGAGATAGGCCATATGCAGACATGAAGAGAAGGAACCATGACCATGATGATCTTGAGGGTGCTAAGACACCCCCTAGGATCAGTGAATTTGCCCCGCCTCAAGAGCAGAATACATTTGTCAAGCCTCCGACACCGAAAGCAAACTTTCAGGTCCCAGTGGGGCTGGGGTAAGTGGTCATTTCATTTATTTTTTTTTTGGGGGGGGGATGCAATCTGCAGGGACTAGAAGCCTAAATCTGTTGGGATTTAGGCCTAATTCATAAACAAATTGTGTAAGGATTGAAGCTTACTTCTATCGGAAGTATCATTGCATGAAAAAATAGATGTCATGCATCATCCTATATCTCTTCATGGCATGTTTGTATTAAAAAATTGATACTGGGGGTAACTTTCAGTGACCTGCTTTCTGCCTGTTTCTCATATAATACATACTCCAGAGATGCCAACCAGTACAATTAAATCGTATTTAGTAGGATATTAAGAGTGAAATACGATAATACGATATCACCTCTTAAAATACGATTTATTTTTTCCACAAAACAACACCCCCCCAAAACCGTGGAATTGCATAGAAACGTGTACAAGTAAACCCCCGCAACCCCAACAAAAACTTCGCTTTACAATTTTCTCTTTAAATTTTAATGAAAAAGCAAACATTTTACTTGACCGTATTTACAAGTAAAACATTTTCTGAAATTTTACTGGCCCGGGACCATTGGTAGTGTCAAGTTTTTGTGAAAATCTGATTTTTCTCTCCAAAATCTGATCTTTTTTTTTAGGATACTCAGTCTGTTTTTTTGTGTCAATAGGTTGGCATCTCTAATAATCTCATTGGATCAAAAAAAGAAAAAGATAGTTATCTATAAACATTTTAGAACCACAAAACGACTTGCTATATCAAATCAATTCATTCAATTTTGATATGATTTTAATAAAGATATATTAAGATTGTGAAATGATGGGTTGATAATTTGATAAGAGATAATTGCATTTTTCCTGCAGTTCCCCCAAATAAAGATGAAATTATTTATGTATTCATGGTTTAAAAATACAACCTTTTCTATTTAGCAATTTCAATGAATATTTCCCCCCTTTATTGTATACAGTGTTGACTCAGTGGCAATGAAGATCATGGCTAAGTATGGTTTCAAGGAAGGAGCAGGGTTAGGCAAGTCAGAACAGGGAATCAGTACGGCATTACAGGTGGAGAAGACAAGTAGGAGAGGAGGAAAGATCATCAATAAAGACAAAGAAAGTCAAGGTATGATCGTTAAATTTGATTAGCCACTTCAGTAATGAAACTGCTCTTCCAGCGGGCCCTGCATAACATAATATGTTATTACTACCCTTATCCAATCTAAAATGCTGAGCGCCTAGCTTGAAGGCAGAAGGTCCCATTGTTATAATAAGTCTTTGGTATGACTCGGCCGGGGTTCGAACCCACGACCTCCCGTTCATGAGGCGGGCGCTCTAACACTGAGCCACCATGCAATTGATATAAAAGTAATCTTTATAACGTACGTTGTAGCTTATTGCATTCCATTTATGTCGGAAGTACACTAGACAGGAAGAAAAAAAAGGAAAATAAATCATGATCTGAATAGACAGAAATAGTAGAAAATTGAAATACAGGTGGACTATTAAATATGATATTTATACCTTATACTTATTCTAAAGCTCTACCGGTACTACCAACATAATAACATTTATATATTAAGAATATGTCAATGTGAGAAGGAAAATGGCCGCGTTTCGCATGTGGACGTGATTTGCGTCGAGAGCAGTTTTGAGCAGAATTTTATCACCGGTGACGAATATGTGTGACTTATAAACGGTAAATTCTATCAATTTCAACTCTTCTGTGATACTGTGTTAAACTTATAGTCAATATTACGAGCAGATTTATGCGTAATCATGGAGAATAACTCGCCACTCAGTAAGAAACTAAAGTTGAACAATGAGCACGCGGACTCAGCAGTTCCTCACCAGGCTTCCCCGGCAACCGCCGGGAACGTTACAGTGTGCGACCCCCCAGCGAAACGGAACATTCTCTCATCAGTTTCCCACTCTACCCCAGCGGCAGTAGCCGACCTATCAATGAACAAGCCACCACAATGGTTCGTACAATTCTTTGCTGATTTTGAGAATAGACAAGAGGCTCGTATTGAGTCACTTCTCGACAAAAAACTGGGTGACCTTACTTTTAAAGTCGCAGATCATGAAGAGAAGATCAAATGTCTGTCTTTTGAAGTTGATAATATGAAAGATGCTGTACAGGCCTTGCAAATAGAGAATGGAAAGCTGGAAAGCAAGTTAGACGATCTTGAAAATCGTTCTAGAAGAAATAATCTCGTAGTCTTTGGGATCCAGGAATCAGATAACAAGGAAGACTGCAGGAAGGTGATTCAAGATTTCATGCGTTTTGCAGAGGTGCCTGAGGATGTTATCAAGGATATTCAACGATGTCACCGTACACCATCATTTCGGCCCCAGGTAAAGGAGAATTCTCAACAATATCCCAGGAGGATCCACTTAGGTTTTGGCGCCTACACTGCGAAAGAGAGGGCCCGAAAAGCCTGCATTAAGAAGCTTAAGGCTACTACATCATTATACCAAGACCACAAGGTTTTCGTTGCGGAGGATCTCTCGCAACGTGTTCTCCAACTCAGAAAAGCTAAGGCTGGTTCATTCAAGCGTCTCAAGGAAGAGGGCAAAAGGCCTTTTTTCGTTTTTCCGGACAAGTTATGTCATAGGAATCCAGATGGAAAGATGATCATCGCTTAACTTTCTGCTGTCCTCCTTTTATGGGATAATATCATTCATGTGACATTCCAGTTTCATCCCTGATTATTATGTTTGTTTTATGACGTTCTGCTGAAGAATTCCTATATAGGTCTATGGAGATACACGTAGGTGTGAATTAATTGCTTCTGGCTATTTCACCGTGGAGTCTACAGCACTCAACATTTTTATGCCTCCGTTACGAAGTAGCCGGAGGCATTATGTTTTCGGGTTGTCCGTCCGTCCGTCCGTCCGTCCGTCCGTCCGTCCGTCCGTCCGTCCGTACGTCTGTACGTACGTCTGTACGTACGTCCCGTTCTCGTGATCACGTTATCTGAAGAACGGATCGATGGATTCCTACCAAACTTTGGTCATATATGTATCTAGCAAAGTCGATGAACTGATTAGATTTTGGGGTCACGAGGTCAAAGGTCAAAGGTCACAGGGCTCATTATGTAGGCAAAACGGCTCGTGATCGCGTTATCTGAAGAACCGATAGATGGATTCCTGCCAAACTTTGGTCATGTATGTATCTTGCAGAGCCAATGAACTGATTAGATTTTGGGGTCACGAGGTCAAAGGTCAAAGGTCACAGGGCTCATTATGTATGCAAAAACAGCTTGTGATCGCGTTATCTCAAGAACCGATTGATGGATTCCTGCCAAACTTAGGTCATGTATGTTACTTGCAGAGCCGATGAACTTATTAGATTTTGGGTAACGAGGTCAAAGGTCAAAGGTCACAGCACCCATTATGTATGCAAAAACAGCTTGTGATCGCGTTATCATTAGAACAGATTGATGGATTCCTGCCAAACTTAGATCATTTATGTATCTTGCAGAGCCAATGAACTGTGTAGATTCTTGGTTCATAAGGTCCAAGGTCATGGGCTCATTATGTATGCAAAAATAGCTTGTGAACGCATTCTCATTAGAACTGACAGATGGATTACTATTTAACTCTGGATATCTTGCAGAGCCAATGAGCTGAGTAGATATTAGGATCATGAGGTCAAAGTTCAAAGGGTCATATATGTATATGAGAAATTGTTTGTAATCACGATATTCTGAGAACCTGTTAATGGATTACAATTGAACTTGAATTTGAAAAATTTCTTCTGTTTTGGTTTGTAAAATTGCTCTATGACGGAGGCATCATTTTCGACTGCGCGCAGTCGAATTCCATCTAGTTTATTCATCACATTATTTGAAAGTTTCTTACTTTGTTTGGAGAATATACATCCGTACGTTCATGTCATCTGTACAAAAGAACTTGCATTAACAAGCTAGTTGACAGTAACTTGGATGTTATTGACAGATGTCTAACTCTCCTTTATTTGGTGAGGGTGAACTTTTAAACATATAAGAGTGTAATTTAAGTTTATTTTACAAGATGTGGAGTTTAAGTGGCCCTGGTCAGTTACAATTTACAACAGTATAAAAGTTCTGTGCCATTTTCATTTTGTCTGTAATTCTTACTGTTTCTCCCTCTGACTCCAACAACACAAGACATTTTTTGTTATATGTTTGCAGAATGCTCTTTTCCTAGTTAGATTGGGAGTTCGAAAAGTCACTTTACCCTTTTTTCTGCTCAGAACTGTTCTGCATGCCTTTGCACTTTTGGTTTGGGCTGTTTTATGATTTGAAGCCTTTGCCGTTCGTTCTCGTGCAACCTTTTTCTCTTTTTTATTGTCTTAATCTTGTCGTTTTGATGATGCTTACATCTACATGTATGTCAATTACTTTTTTAATTTCAAATGATCATGCAGCAATCAGTATTTTGCAGCTTTGTTACATAGGACTGGTTTTTATGACCACAATTCTTATTTCAGTGTTATCTTCATCTACAAGTGTAGTGATTTGGTGTGTATTTATGTGTATATACCATGAATGTTAGGTTAGCTACTTTTAATTGTCGGGGTATACAAGATCATGTCAAAAGAAGAAAAAATTTTCATTACTTAAGATCAATTAATAGTGACATAATATTTTTACAAGAAACTCACTCTTCTAAATCAGATGAACAATTTTGGAAACAACAATGGGGTGAAAAAGCATGGTTTTCTAGCCACGCTTCAAATAGTAGAGGTGTAGCCATTTTGATTCGAAATCGGGTGTCATTGGTCCTTAACTCTTCTTTTATTGACCCCGATGGGAGATACCTGATTTTATCTGTTACCATTAATGAGGTACCTGTGATTTTAGTTAATCTCTATGGTCCAAATAATGATGACCCCAATTTTTTTCTTGAAGTTTTCAGTAAAGTGGATAAACTCGATTACACCTCCATTCTATGCGCTGGGGATTTTAATGCTGTTTTGGGGCCCATGGATTATCAAGGGGGTAGGGACACCCACTCAAATTTCAAATCAAAGGAAATGTTAATAACACTTATGGATGAATTTAATCTTTGTGACATTTGGCGCAGTTTTCATCCAAACCTGAAGCAATATACGAGACATCAAAAAAAACCTAGAGTGTTATCCAGGATTGATTTCATTCTTGTTTCTGATAATTTTGTTACCAATTGTTTGCAATCTAAAATAATCCCAGGAATCCAATCCGACCATTCCCTTGTTACATTAAATTTTAAAGGTGCTCAACCACTAAGGGGCCGAGGATTTTGGAAACTGAATTGCAAATATTTACATAATGATGCAGACTTTAGTAGAATTATCATTGACAAAATAGAAGATTTTAAATTAATTCATTCCAAAAGCGATTGCAATCCAAATATTTTATGGGACTCTTTAAAGTGCACCATTACTGGCATTTGTATAGAATATTGTACACGTAAAAAGAAGGAAAAGGATTTTGCAAAAAAATACCTTTTGGCGGAAATAGAAGATATAGAGAAAAAATTAAGTGCTGATTTAAATAACAATGAGCTTATTAATGAAAAGGATTTTTTAACCCAGGCTTTAAATGATATTTTAGATGTGGAAACCAAAGGTTTAATTATTCGCTCACGACTTCGATGGGCTGAAGAAGGAGAAAAAAGCTCCAAATATTTTTGTAATTTAGAAAAAAGAACTGGAGAGAAGAAAAGTATTTTCAAATTAAAGAATGAAGATGATGATATTATTGTTAATCAACACGCTATACTGGAGGAAATTAATTCATTTTATCAAACCCTTTACACAAAACACTGTGGTGACAATAATTCAGATAATGAAATGGAGGACTTTTTAGACTCTATTGAATTCCCTCAATTAAATGAAGATGATAAGGTTCTTCTTGATAAACCCATCTCTAAAAAGGAATTATTTGATACAATTGCTTCAATGAAACATAACAAGTCACCAGGTTTGGATGGATTACCTGTAGAATTTTATATTGTGTTTTGGAAAGATATTTCTGATATGCTTATAGACTCATTTAATTTCTCCTTACAGAATGGACTAATGTCTAGCTCACAAAGAAACGGAGTTATTACCTTGATTCCAAAAAAAGACAGGGATGCCTCCTACTTAAAAAATTTCAGACCTATATCCCTGTTAACAGTAGATTACAAAATTTTAGCCAAAACTTTAGCAAACCGTGTAAAAAAAATCCTTTCAGATTTGATTCATCCAGACCAATCTGGTTTTTTAAAAGGAAGGAATATTGGAAACAATGTGAGATTAATTATTGATATAATTGAATATACAGAATCAGAACAAATTCCTGGTGCAATCCTTCTCCTTGATATTCAAAAAGCTTTTGATAGTGTTTCCCATGATTTCCTATGTTGTGTACTAAGAAAATTCAATTTCAGTAATGAATTCATTGATTGGATAAAAGTATTTTACTCCGGTAGGAAAAGTTATGTATCTAACTATGGTAATTTGACCAGACCACTTAATATGGAAAGAGGTATTTTCCAAGGGTGTCCCATATCCCCATATTTATTTTTGTTAGTTATTGAATCTATGGCTCTTGCTATTCGACAAAATCCTAATATTCAAGGTATCCCAGTTGCAGAAAATGAACTGAAAATTTCTTTGTTAGCAGATGATTCTACGTGCTTTATTGATGGCTCAGATAACTCTTTTAAATCATTATTCGACACTATTGGGTTTTTTTCTGAGAGCTCTGGCTGTAAACTTAATATTTCAAAATCAGAGGCAATATGGATTGGTTCTTTGAAGGGTTGTCAAAGGTATCCATTTTGTGAGAAAGGTCTGAAGTGGAATAAATTTACTTTTAAGACTTTAGGCATTCACTTTTCTTTGACCACAGATCATTTATATGACCTTAACCATAAGATAAAACTCAAATCCATTGAAAACACCCTAAATTGTTGGCGCGCAAGAAATTTATCTCTGGTCGGGAAGATCTGTGTCGTAAAGACCCTATTGCTGCCACAAGTTCTTTATTTTTTTTCTGTGTTGTGTATTAAAATACCTAAGAAATTTTTTAGACAGTTAAATACAATACTGTATAAATTTATATGGAATGGTGGCAGTGATAGGGTCAAAAGAAGGCTCATGTGTAATGATTACTCTTTGGGTGGTTTAAAAATGATAGATCCATACACATTCTCTATTGCTCAAAAAATGTCATGGGTCAAAATGCTTCTTGATGATAACTATCAAAGCGTGTGGAAGTCCATTGAAATGTCTATTTTAAATAATTTCAGTAGCAGAGAGGATATACTATGGAAAGCATATGCTCCTCAAAGTATATTAAACAAATTAGGTTCATGTCAATTAGCTGAATCCCTTCAAACATGGTATATATTTAGAGAAAATTTTGCTAAAACTGAGTTCGGTACAGTCTTTTCCGCAATTGGCTCTTGTCAGTGTATTTGGTTTAACAGAAATATCTGTTCAAAATCAAAACATTATTTTTTATATGAAGATTGGTTGGACAAAGGAATTGTCTATATCAGTGATTTACTCAACCCTCCCCACCCAGGTAATAAACTTTTTGAAGAGCTTATTCTGGATTATGATATTGGTAAAAAAGACAGGCGGAAATACAATTTTTTATTGAGAAATATACCAAATGACTTGCTAGTCATTTCTGACTTAACCCCTGACAAAATATTTGATGACGTTAAAACTAAGCTCTTGAAAACTCTAAAAATTCCAAAATATGCATACAGTACAATGCTAGAGTCATGTTCTCCAGAACGTCAAATCTTATTTTGGAATGACCTCCAAGAACCTGACGAAGTTGATTGGGAAAAGACTCATGTGAATAACTTTAAATGCACTATAAGTACTCGTATTCGCTCTTTCTACTTTAAGTTATTTCATAGAGCTATAGGTTTGAATGAGTTTTTGTATAAAATTAAAAGGAAGGTCTCCCCCAATTGTTCATTTTGTAATACTGACCCTGAGACATATAGTCACATTTTTGTTGAATGTCCTAATGTTAAGCCTATTTGGGATGAAACTGTTAAAGCTATTACTCAGAAAACTAATAAACCTCTAAATGTCTCAACATTTGAAAAAATGTTCGGTTGCGAATCTGATAGGTTCCTTACATATTTGTTTCTTTTACTTAAATATTATATTTATATATGCAAATTCCAAAGCAAACCACCAAACTTCGAAGGTTATAAATGCTATATTACGGCCAATAAAGAACTCGAGTATTGTATTGCCAAAAAAAATAACAAACTCCCTATTCATTTTCGGAAATGGAGATTTAACATTTGAATATGTTACCTTTGAGCTCCTTTGCAAATTGTATTTTTGCTTTTAACATGCTTTAAAAAAAAAAAATACCCTGTACAATGTACTATGTACCATGTTTGTTATATAAGTAACGCGGAAAACACCTAACATGTCTTTTTTTATGAATGAAAATCATTTTGTCTTATTCTTCTGGCGACAATTCTATGTTAACATTTTTGTATTGCTGCTTTTTTTTTTTTTTTTTTTTTTTTTTTTTTTCAAATTGATTTCTTTAATTCATGTGTTGATTTGTATCTTGAAAACCAATAAAACACATAAAAAAAAAAAAAAAAAAAAAAAAAAAAAAAAAAAAAGAATATGTCAATGTAACATTATAAATGTATCTATCATGTTTCTCCTGTTGTAGAGCAAGTTGTAATGCCACCTCCGCCAATGCCTTTCACCGAATATGTCAATGTAACCAGTTCTAAAAATGTATTGTATGAATGCCCCTAACTCTTTCAGAAGTCACATTATAAACGTATCTATCATGTTTCTCCTGTTGTAGAGCAAGTTGTAATGCCACCTCCGCCAATGCCTCCACCAGCATTTCCACCACCAGCATTTCCACCAGCGGCCCCAAAGACAGGACCAGCACCCATCACAGATGTTCTCAGGAATCCTACCAAGATCCTTCTTCTTACAGTAGGTTCAGGAAATAGGGGCAGAGAGTATTCTTCCACATCTCCACTTCTCTTGCCAATTGACACTCTGTTTTTATCTGAGCCTTTCTTCAGAGCATGTCATACCCATTTCCAATTAAACACTCCCATAGCTGTTATAAATTGGGTCACCCTGTTATAATGGTACTGCGTCAAAGGAACCTCCACGCTCTTGGCAGCATGGATCAGGTAGAATTTACGTTATCAAATTAAGTATGTTCCAGATATTGAACATTGGTCTTTACAGCACTACAAATTATTCAAAAACATATAGTCAGTAGATACTTTGCTCAACCTAACAATTAGGGTCGTACCGATGGCCTTGTATAAATTCCTTCCTTCATATCTGCTGAATGTAGTTGGACTCAGTGAGGTGATGATCTCATTCAATGTTTTTTTTTTTTTTTTAAAGAACCGCTATGCAAACAAATCAAGATGCTAACTTGTATTACCTTTGCAGCATGGATCAGGTAGAACTTAACATTTTCAAATATTAATTTCATAGTTCTTGATCACTGGTTCATTTAATATAAACGTAGGTTTTTCGTTACCAGTCAGAAAAGTAGTCTGAAAATAGAACATGTAGTATTTGATATCTTCCTCATTTGATTTTAACCATAGCCTTTTGTACCGTTCCTGTTTTCTTTCTCCAGAATATGGTAGGTCCCGGTGAGGTAGATGATGATCTACAGCCAGAGACAGCAGAGGAATGTTCCAAGTATGGAGAGGTTGTCAAGGTCCTCATCTATGAAGTAAGTTTGATGAAGGATCAGGGCCCCGTTTCATAAAACTTGATATCAAAAACAAGTTACAAGCTACCGTTATAAGCTACTGAAATCATGGCATGTGATTGGCTGAGAGCAAATTTGTCATTTAAATTTAGCATTTGTTATGGATAAAAAGTATTATGAAAGGGGATCAGAGTCATTTGTGTTGGATACCTACCCAGAGAATCTTGGGAGATATCTCCATTATGCATGAAGTTGGTGAAATTAGTATGATCCCATTTTTAAAGAAATTATGCAGGCACGATTTGTAAATTAAACCACTGACTGAAATCACTCTCATCCGAACATTCAGCAATACTTTAAATCATAAAACATCCTCACATTTGAAATCATTCGTGTGGGCTTATGTAAGCAGCAATTTTTTTGCCTTCCAAATCCAAGATTATCATGACTTGAGTATAAAGAGTGACAGAAAAATAGAGTTTGTGATACCAGTCAATTAAGATTTTGTTTTTCTTCAAATATTGTATGTCTTCACTATGTCACTTTGTTTTTCTCCAGGATCCCCTCAAAGTTGCCACTGAAGCTGTAAGGATATTTGTAGAATTCACACGGGTGGAAGCAGCAGTAAAAGGTAACACTTCATCAATTTCGTTAATAACACAATTTTTTCTATTGAGGATTCATGGTACTCATTATTGGCAGTAATTTATTGATATACCTTGATAAGACTTCCTTTACAATCGCCCTGTTGTGAATATCTTGATAAGGTATGCAGATCTTTCCATCTCCCCTGCATATGAAGATCTATGTCCTGAAACCTGAGGTTTTGCTGAAAATGCTTCCAAGATTGCACTTTGTCATGAATAGTCACTGTAGTATATGCTGTAGTAACAAATAAAATGAGTTCAAGTATTTTCTTTATTTAGATATGAAAAACATTTTACTTGTCTTTTATTGGAAATTCTATGTGTGGCATTTCATAGCTCCAAGGAAAACATAATTACTTATTCCAGTTTATATGTCCTTTGTACATTTTGTATTCTGTTTGTTGAGTAAACCACATTAAAAAGAGAAAAAAAACACCTTTCAACTGAAATTTTGAATTCTGGGTAGTATGTCGGTCTTCAGTGTCATTGTGGGCTTCCCAAAATTATGAAGGCCTTAAAATAATCGAATTTCTTTTGTCTATATCAAACATTATTTCATTTTAGCTGTGGTGGATTTGAATGGCCGTTTCTTTGGCGGTAGGATTGTGAAGGGATCCTTCTACGATCCACAAAAGTTTGGAAAGTTTGAACTCACAGCATGAGCCTGTTTAAATGGTGAAGAAGCAGCCGGACCAGTGACGGTCAAGAATCCCAAAGCATCTTCCACAACTGGGACCGAGCATCAAGTCTATGCTACCTATTAACACATCCTCCTTTTGGGACTGCTCTCAGATCATGTTTTATTTAATTATTGAATTAATTATTTTCATGTATCCAGCATAAATGTTCATTTCTATTCTGCCCTATCTCTATTTCCTTCTTTTCTAAGCGCATAGGGACTTTCTTTGCACTATGCGCTCTACAAATAACGTTCATTATTATTGTTATTATTATTATTATTTCATAGTAAAAAATATGTGATCTTTATGGATGATATACATGTATAACACCATTTTAAAGAGATTCCATGGTAATGGGACGGTTGATTGAACCATCTTACTCTTACAGCTGTTTTGCGTTTGCTTAGCAGAGTTTGAAACCCCAAAAATGTCTTATAAATAAAAGAGTTTTTAGGCCATAAAAACTAGTCATAATATAGTGAAACAGAAAGCCATTTCAGTCTATTGATGTTTAAAATTAGTTCTGAAGTTTATTTTAATGATCACATAATATTCATGATTTACTTTAAAAAATAGAAAGAAAAACAATTCACAATCATTGCTATTTTGATATTTACTTATATACAAAGAAGAACTGTTTGCAAAATATAGACCCTAAGCTTGGTGTGTAGGTACTTGTATTCATGAAAATGTGAGGTTATTACACACCAATCACTAGAACACAAATGCAAGCTCAAAGAACTTTCAATTTGTATTTTCTTGATCATGATGCTCATTTCTAAGTATACAGTGTATATTGTGATTATTTGCTATAGATGTACATGTATTCTAGAAATTAATGAAATAAAATCAGATTTATCATGGTTTACTCTTTAAAAAAACTACACATACTAAAGTAAGGTACATGTACTTCCATGTTACAGATGTGCTTTGTACTGATAAAAAATATCTTTATGGAATAGTTAGTCAATTCAGAACAATTTATCTAATTTCCAAGTTTTTCTGTGCAAGGTTATTACATGTACACGGCTCCCATTGTTTCAATTGTATCATCATTCTCTGGTAACAAGTGTCATGAATAATTCAAGACTGGTCATGTTTATGAATTTGTACATAATGTGTCATGTAAATAAATGTGAAGAAAGAAATCTTAATGGAATGTTTTGTGGATCTTATTCATCGTAATTGTTTATTTAAACAAATTTAGCAAACTGCAATGATAACCATACCGTCTGTTCAGAGCTAGATGGGTGTTAACTCTGTGTGAAAGTATATGAGTTAACAGCCCGTTTGGATCAAAGCGGACTATATACCGTGCATCCCCAAAAAAACTATACACTTTTGAAATGGCTGACGAATAAAAAATATGATTCTGGGGAAATTTGTTTATATGTATGGAAAGCTCATAAACTCAACTTTCATATGACACCAAAAGAGTCTGAAAATAGTCACGCTTGGATGAGCACTGCTCACTTTTGTAAAGGGTATGAAAATTAGGTTGTGCAGGAATTAGCCTTCCAATTTGTGAAAGGTAACTCCTTTGGAGCTTACAAAATTGAGGGTGATATGATACATTCATGATTTGCTGAGTGAATGTCGTGGTTTATTAAACCAAACTTTTATGCATGAGTGAACAGGAATTGCATTTTTTATTGTAGCATTGTAACTTTCCCTGGTAGACTCGGTGGTGTGTTCAAAGGAGTCAGGATGGGGTGATGGTACATGTGAATTTACCAAGGAAAGTTACAATGCTACAATAACAAATGCAATTCCTGTTCACTCAGGGGGGGGGGGGGGGGCTGTTTCTTGTTATTCTTCGTAACATATTGGAAAGTAAATGACCAAATACCTCCTTCCTTGTCAGTTGAATTTCACACCCTCATTGCAAATCGATAAAATATTAATAAAGTTAGCTAATTTTTCTTCTGCAATATTTACATCAAGCAGCACAATCACATGTACAACATTTATGACAAGAAAAAAATAGTAGCAGATAATGTTGAGGTGTCACTTTATTTTCCATGTTCTTCAAAAAGCAATATATTAATAAATGTCAAACTGACCAACTGCCATATCTTATCCCATATACATGTGGGCATTTGCAAGAATTTCATAATAACAAAAATAAACACATTTGCTTTTTGCCTGGTGCAAGTTCAAAAATTATCAAAACAAAAGGAGCATTCTGTTGTCCATCACAGTATACTTGAAATTGCTTATGGGCAAATCAACTTAAGTTTTTTTTTTTTTTTTTTTATCTCACATTTCTCACTGAGCATCTCTTCATGAATTACACTGACAAGTTTTATCATTGCTCAGTTACAACCATCAAAATATATTATTTCTTTATAGGCTCTTTTCATATACCACCAACAAAATTTGTCCTTTAGGCATTTTCAGGTTCTTTTAGAAGCCTAAAATGACTGCTTCTGGAGCACTGGAAAATAATCAACTTTTGCTCCATATTATTTGCTGAGCATTGCTGTGACTGGTATTGCAATACACATTATTCCAGGAAGTTGCCAGGAATAAAGGAATATTCATCAGCATTATCATCATGTCATTGCAAATAAACCACACCAGGGCCCCCGTTTCATAAAACTTGTTACCAATAACAAGTTACAAGAACTGTTACAAGCTACTAAAGTCATGGCATTTGATTGGCTGGGAGCAAATGCACCATAGAAATTTAGCATTCGTTATTGAACAAGTTTTATGAAACGGGCCCAGTTGATTTAGCTGATGCCTTTGCCTTGCTGTTGTTCCTTTTCACCTTGTTATTCAATCTCATCCTTCTCTTAAAATTAGTGTTCTTATTTTTATCAAGTTATTCTTTTTTTTAATGATAATAACAACAACAAAAGTGTATTTTTATTGTGCATTTATTTCATAATACAAATTCAAATGGGTTTTACACATATGTAATAAACAGAGAGGTGAGTTTCAAGATATTTTTTTGAAGGTTTTGAGAGATTACTAGTTGCGAAGAAATCTTGAAAGGTTAATCCAGCAGCAGCTGCAAAATCTCTGTCACTAAGTGTGGGAAGCGTCTTGGGAGACGGATGGTTCAGTGTGACAGGAGGGGAGGGGGTAAAGTGATGGTTGCCTTATAGATTATGAGTTCAGATGGATAGGGACGAGCCAGACCATGGGAGCATTTGAAGGTGAGAGGAACTATTTTGTAGTGAATCTGGAACCCGACGGGTAGCCACTTCATAACCCCAATCCATATCGCTCTTCAACGATGGTCCGTAACGCTCCAAGAGACGGTGTGATCTGAACACTGATCTGCATGGAATTAAGTTTAATCCTGTTGTTGTATTTCAGAGATATATTGCTTCCTATCAGGTACCATCCTCTGCTTCTGTTACATCCATTGATGTGGTTTGGCTACCAGTCTCCTGTTCATCTGGATATGGAAAAGATAAGGTGATACAGTGAACAAACAGTTACAGATTTAAAATTGACCCTTTCAATATTACCCACTTATATCGTGTTATACAGATCCACAGACATGTGCTGTTAAGAAAAACATGGAACACAATACGTACTGTACAACCAAGAACTTTCAGAATTGTGTGAGTGGTCTAATTTTTGTTGAAGTGTCATGCCATCAAACAATTGAAACAACAACAAAGTTTGTTTTATTTGCCAAATTTCCTAACACTTGTTAATTACCTAGTTTCCAATTTTACAATGATTTGTAGAATGTTTTATTTTCTATTCATATTAATTCATATCCAAGTATTCTATAAATGGATACAAGTTGACTTGTTTATTCAGTAAGTGGCTTTTGATTTTATATGGTATGCAAACAATGATAACATTTACAGAGGGTTGGCTGAACTTCAATCTATTAGCCATATGAATTAAAACAAAGGACATTAGTGCTAGGCTGGGATTTGAACCCTCAACCCTTGGATTGAGACTCTAGTTAATGAACCACTATACCACATATCAAATCCACTGTTTAGGCGAAAGAGACAGGTAGGAAGAAACAGCCGAGGGACTCTTCATGGTAGCTAGGCTAAAGCCGGAATAATAATATGATAGCGAGCCCCCAGGAAAACAGTATTAATACTGATGATGCTACCCATGATATATCCATACCCTGTAATTGTAACTGGGTTCAAACTTCAGTTATTATACTTTGACAGGTAAAAATTACAAAGAGTGAAATACATCCTAAAATCAAATGCCTTACCCGTCACATTTTCTTTAGGTTGCAGAAAGACTCTTCTCATCTCCAGCATTTTATTTGTACAGCATTTGTAACTCCAGTCTTTGCTATCATCTTTCTCTAAAAATAAAAAATCAGTACCGGAACATTATAAGATCTGCTTAAAGAGAAGGTTGAGTTCTGGGAAGAGGTGAAAAATAATTTGTGAGCATTACTCATTCTTATTATGCAAGTGTGGAAGAACATCAGTTAAGACATGTTCCTGAAAAGCATGGCTCTTCAAATGCCTTCATATTCTAAATATGCATGTAACATCGTAAAAATCGGGGGCCGGCTTTTTACGCCACGTGTTCGTGTAGCCCCATATACAGCTTTCTGTGCAAGTGTTTGTAACTTTACCAAGACTTGGCCAAATTTCTTATCATTTTGATGATTCCAGAACCTTGCAATACACACAAATTCTTATATGCTAGATGATCAACCTTTTCTGGTCGGTTCCGCACCGTTTCTTTCACAATGCAATCGCATGACCAGAACTCAACTTCATCTTTAATCGACCTTTTCCAAAAGTATTTAACAAAATATGCAAAATCACACAGCATACCTCATTACCGCTCATCAATCTTCTTCACAATACTAATACCGGTACCTGTATTTATGTTTACATTTGTCATTTCGACACCAAAAAGTCTTATACTTTCAATTTCATATAACAATTTAAATCTATAGTAGGTTAACATTTGCAAAAAGTAAAATTGTAATCTCACATATGCTCTGGCAGAATTTGCTCAATGCTATATTTCATCATTTCATCAAAGACATAAACAGTTGTAGCTCTATTTGCCATTGAGTTTTTGGTTGGGTTTAGGCACTTTAGGGTTAGGATTCATTACATTATTGGAGCCAGGACTGAAGTTAGGAATTTGACTATTGCGAGAGACGGACTTCACAAAGTACACAACTGCTGCTGAAGCATGATTTCCATGTACAATCAGAAAATGGTTAATTCATCATTTGAAAGTTAGAACATGTCAACACCATCAGAAATCATCATCATTAACCGATTCTTGAAAGATCTTGACAGTCAATCATTGTTCCTTTTTTTCTCATGAATTACCAGTACGAAGCCCTGTGCAGGGAAAAATTACACGGGGGATGGGGCGAATTAGCCCTCCCCCCCCAAAAAAAAAGACCCCGAAAGTCATGGCTCATCTCTATAGCTTACCTTGTTCAAAGAAGACAGCTGTACCCACAGTCTTTTTATATTCTCCCTTGAAGACATAATTTCCAATCTGTAAGACTGGATTCTCTGTTCCAATTCCCTAGAATGAGGTAAGCAAATATAAAATGGATCTGAATTTAATGGTTTTCATTTTTCTCACGATAATTGTAAATAAGATATCCTTATACCGCTGTATGCTTCTTCTAGCTCTATCTCTTTTTCATTTTCATGACTCTGTATTATTTTGTCCCCATCTTTTTCTAAAAGCTCATTTTGAGTTCTCCACTCAAAGGTAAAGAATATCATTATCATTCATGACACAGTAAGCACAAAATATTTTTGTTGTTAAGAGTCTAATAACTCATTTCTTTGTTTGTTTACGTTACGGCATAAAAACATAAATATTACAAATGAGATAAGGAAGAGGAATGTCCTTGCCGAACTATTGAAGTAATACATTCCATTTAACAAACACACAGGTCCTTACTATCAAACCATATAGGGAAGTGATGTACGTGGGTCAATAGCAGTTTGCATTAATATGAACTTTTATTCATATCAATATAGGGGGCACGTGCCCCTCCTCCTCCCCCCCCCCCCCATCCCCCAGCAAGTGGTGAAACTGAGAACAATTGAGAAAAGGACAAGAAAAGAAGGTACCTGGACCACTTCCTTCACCGTCCCCCTTATCATGAACCTTCTTCTTCAGTTGCAGTGCAGATGTACAATGTTTGATAAAAGGTACAATTAACTTGGTGTCAATTACAGGTGTCACTTGTGCCCCCCTCCCCATCCCTCCTTAATTGGCGGGGGAAACGACACTAATGATAGATATATTCTATTATTATTAATGATAATATTGTTGTGCTTACCAATAACTTGCAAACTTTGTCCGACTTGGCAAAGTACTGATAATCAAGCACTCCAGTCAACTCCACCAACATAAGATGCTCCTTGAAAAAAAAATATCAGTTTTAATTTAATAAGTTAAACAGGAGGACTGCAAATATATGTTTGCTAGAGTTATATGAAGTCAGAAGGGTCAAGGGTATGCCATTATTTTAATGAAGGTTAAATTGTCACTTTTTGTTACGCAGTACACAAACGCCCTGATAGTAATATGTAGATAGTAGAAGATTCATATACAAACAAAAAAAATCTAAATTTATTTCAGTAGCCTCAGAAATTGTAAACCTGATTCATTCCACCCAAACAAGAAACAAGAAATTTCCTTCATTGACAAAGAACTGCAACTGCCAGTCCTCACTGCCAGTATATTTGCTGGAGTCATCACAAGTCGGAAGGGTCAAGTGCATTTATGGATCAATGTGACATTAATATTCTTTGACATGACAAGCAAATAAACAAAAAAAACAATCTAATGTTATTATTCATGTTATTGTTAGATTTACTAATACTAGACCTCATCTCATTGACATGAGAAGGCTAACAAAATATTTTTCTGCTGAACCAGAAATCAAAATAATAGACAGACATGTGTCCTATGTAAGAACCCACTTTTATTGCTAATAATCATAATGAGAATCTCAGCATAAGTTGAACAAAAATCAAGGCGCCATGCAATATAAATAATACTCATTCATATTATCATCAATCAACAGTCCCATTTACTGGAAATCACTGTCCCCTTTTCCCCCTTTTCTGTTTGCCTGTACGATACGGGGGCAAAACCTATTCTGCTGCCGCGCGCTACGCGTTCTATATTTTGTCGCTGTCAGTTCACGGTTTCGCATCCAGCTGCATGTATCTGGTCAAATAAATTGGAATACTAGTTATTTAGGTTACAATTTTACAAGCATATCCACCTCCTCGACCCATTCTCCATCACTTGCTTCAGAATTTGCCATTGTCAGGAGTTGAAGATCGTAAGCCAATATACCAGTAAGTAATCGAGTTACTCTTGCTCTTGCATGCCACCGGCGAACGACCATCAGGCCAGGTAGTGAGTGACGCTCAGAGGGCATTTACGCCAAAACCAACGGCCTGGCCTGGCAATCAAGGTACGGCAATCAAGCGGTGGTGCGCGCCATTTATATATTGCTCCTTCAGACGATGGATACTATTTGAGCTGCTAGTAGTTGCTTTTCTAATTCTGCATGCATACAATAGAAACTGCATAGAGTTCAAAGAAGCGTAATATGGTATTTCTACAAAATATAGCGTGTAGTGCATTTGCTCATTCGTAACTAACGATACCGTCTGAATCCTTTCCACCAGATACTATGAAGTATGAGGCGGGTATTTACAAAGCTATCAGTCGTGGTATGGCAGGTGCTTTTGCTTGATTGCCAGTCCGAGAATATAGTTGTATATAAGTGTATAAATTTTTGAGGTACATAGAGTGACACAAGAAGTTACTTTGGACATTTTTGTGTGTGGAATAGCTGTATCCAGAACAATTAAACAAGTAGAAAACGGAAGGAATCAAGGGGGGGGGGGGGGGGGCTGGATGCATCCATATGATTTCTATTTGATTTCACATGAACCCACCCCTGCGAGTACGATCCGGGGTACGCCCCCTTGACTCCGTTGGGTTGACCATGCGCGTGCCATGTGTGTTTCCCCTTTTATGACTTTTTTGTATTCATTCATTTATTTCTCAAAGCTCCATTCCTTTTCGATTGCACAATGAATAGCCATCATAATTATATCACAATATTGCATTGAATAGGAAAATATTACCGCATTGCACAATGCACAGTTATTTCATCCAAAAAACTAGAACGGCTCATTTTATTTCCACTTGTGTGGATGTTGATTGAGTGCATGGATGAATGAATGAATGGATGTGTGGCTGTGTGGATGGACAGAATAAAGGAATGCATGAATCAGTAGATGGATGATCATGAATGTGTGACAACGATAATGTCCGCTGTGAGCTTATTATCTTATTTATACAGTTCCCGACTGAGTCCGATATTGTATAATAGTGTGTGCAATTCTGTACTATTTCACATTTTGACAATGTATGTCCCCGGTACAATATGCAATAGGTCCATGCAATGCGGCCACCCTGACCCCAATTCCAGGAAGATTGTTTGCACAAAAGCAGATGAACTAACATCATTATATAAAGTCTCCAGGGTAGTCGCGGGATAGTAGTCTTTGAATACAGCCAGTTAATACATACGATGTTAGATCGAAGCCACGGTGATATACCATTTTTATTCTTAATTTAACTCTATGTTCAACTTCCCGACTGGATCAGATTTTATTCATTCTGATGCTTGGTTGTATAACTTTTATAATATGTATATATTTTATTTGTGATTCACCCTGCAGTTCCGACATTGTAAAATGATTAGTTATTCACGAGTTATCGAAGCGATTTGATGAAAGCTAGGACTCCTCACATCCATTGATGCTCTCGCAAAGAAATTCAAGAAAAAATATAGATGATTCGATCACTTTGGTCAATTTCCACTTTTTACCATGCCTCTTTCTGCTTGCTTTGGAAAGAAACTTAGGGAAATTTGGGAAAAAGAAAAATCGGGAGTGTGTGGCAGGACCGGTTCTATAATAAGATATATTAGGGTAGTAGGTGTGGGGTGGGCTTGCATTCAATTTCTACATGTCCCTCGTGAAGAATAAAAATGGGGGGGGGGGGGGGGTTAAGAAATAGTGGAAGGCTAAGCCCCCCCCCCCTAAAATCCCTCTATAGATCCGCTACTGATGTGTGGCTTATATGGCGCCTGCTCTGTTTCCCTCGCTCAATATTTTGAGGCTTCATTTTATAGCGAGTCCGTTTCCAAATGCTGTAGATCACTGCATCTGGAGTCGTAATAAAACATTATAAATAGATGTATCTGTCTTTCTGACCTCTTTCTCCCTTTCTCTCTCTATCATCCTTGGTTACAAATCTTCTCCTTTTCATGTCACTGAATGAGGAGGTTGATGTACTACTCAATGATTTTGTTTGTTTTTTGTTGCAGGCAGAGGCAGCGATATCGGGGGGGGACGGGAGACACGTCCCCCCTCAATTTTTTAAGGGGGGGGGGGGGGGGTAGGGGATCGTCCCCCTCAAAATTTGAAAAAGTGCCCCCCAAAAATGTATAGCAAATACTGACTAAAAACTCCAACACACTTTTAGGCTCTGAAGGGACCAAGAGTGCAGCGTTTAGACAAATAAAAATGCAAAAATCTTCTCACTCGGTAGCTACGCTCCCTCGCATAATATCCTTCAAAATGAACAAGTAAATATCAAGAAAATAGAAGTGTGAAAAAGGTATATTGCTTGTTTTTAAACTATAGTTTTGCTAAGGAATGTAATTCTTTAAAACAGCATGACTTCAAAACCTGTGAGGGGTAGTCACTTCCGTCACCTTCACCCCTCTCATTTACTATGCTCCCTCGTACTTGCGTACTGATGGGGGGGGGGGGGGGGGCTTTGGAGGCAATTCCCCCAAAATGAAATTCAAACTTGGTTTATTTCTAATTCGATACCATTGATTTACAAATGTTGTTGAAATGGCATGATTTTTCGCGGAGCTTCGGGGGGGGGGGGGGCTCTGCCCCCTGGACCCCAACAAGGGCTCTAAGGCGGGCCCCTGGTTGCTCATCTGACCATAATTAAATGCCTAAAACGCCTGAGCTTCCAGTGCCTCTGCCCCCTGGACTCCACCAAGGGCCCTAAGGCGGCCCCTGGATGCTCATCTGATCGTTATTTAATGCCTAAAACACCTCAGCTTCTGGGGCTCGCCCCCTGGACCCCACTCCAATAAGAGACCTGCATGCCAGTGTCACGAATAAGGTATGAAAATATGTTCATCTGACCGTAATTAAATGCCTAAACTCCCTGAGCTTCCGGGGGCTCGAGCCCACTCACTTTATTTGTAAAACGTATGTTAAAGAGAACTAGAAAGAAACCATCCAAGGCCCCGGCAATAAAACTTAACCTAATTCAGCAAAAAAAGAGCGAAAAATAGCAAATATGAAAAGTTAAACACGGAGGCATCGTCAAGCAAAGCAAAGCTTCCGAATTCAGCAGTTTGTGGATTCATAAATTCAGTTGTTTTTTCAATCTGCGCATAATTATATGCAAATTTTATTAAACAAAATGAGTCTCATGCACATCGTTATTTAGTTTCACATATTTCTAAAGATTTCACGCACAAATTTTGCAAAAGCGATAAATGCCCCTTTCTTTTTTTAAAAGAGCCACTTCCCTTTCTCGCAATTCCACTTTTGACACATCTGATAGATGCCTCTATTAAAATCTCATAGATGCCCGTTTTCCTTCAACAAGTGCCAATTTTCCTTCGTAATAAGTGCCCCTATTCATCTCAGGTGAGTGCCCTTTTTCAGGTACGTGCCCCTTATTAACCAGGCGCGGATCCACCGGCCGATTCTACCGGCCCGCCCCCCCCCCCCTAGCCTCCCAAACCGGTAAAAAAAATAGGATAGTAACGTACATTTTTCCTTTAAAAAAAAGGCCCCCCCCCCCCCTGACCTGCCAGTGACACAAATGCGGCATCAAAATATTTGTGCTTCTCTGACCGTAATTAAATACCTAAAACCCCTGAGCTTCGTGGGGCTCCGCCCCCTGAAACCCCCACACCAATTTACGCTCTCTACCTGATCGTAAATACTTTATACTTAAGCCCCCCTACTTTGATAAACGTTCCGCGGGGCCTGTGTATATAATATATACGCATACAACACTGATCTTTATGATGTCTTTAACCTGACATATCTTCTTCTCCCCTTGCAAACGAGAAAGAAAACAAGGTCATTAAAAGGGATTAAGCGACAAAATACTGATTTGTTTGAATAAGCACTGCTTTTCACCAGAATCTTCTTTGTAAAAACAATTTTTTACAAATCTCAGCCATGCTTACTGAGTTGATACGTTCCATTCAATTTAAAATACTCATTACAGAATACACTTCTCCTAAAAAATTAGTGATCTTACAACACAGGGGCAGAATTGCATGGCTGAGATTTGTTAAAGTCGTTTTTACAAAGAAGATTCTGGTGAAAAGCATTGCTTATTAAAAAAAATCCTTGTATCAATTTGAATCACAATGATCATTTTGTCGCATGATCCGTTAAGAAATCATAAAGATCAGTTGCATTATGCGTATAATTATACATAATTATGATAACAGAACAAAATGTATCAGAATGTCATTTTGGAATACCTCTATACAAATACCCGTTCTTACTGTGCCGATACCACATTGTCTTTAGCCCGTATCGGTATTAGTATGAGCCAATATAAAGTTATTATTCTTTATTCAGTTCAGTATAATGCTTTTCCTCAAAAATAGTTTCGCTATTTTTTTAGGGTTGAGACGCTAAAAAATGGTTTCAAATGTACATTACACTAACCCTGAACCATTGCATAATGATGGTGGTTCTCTCTCTCTCTCTCTCTCTCTATTTATTTTAATCATGCATTATCAACTACATAATGAAGCAGCAACAAAAAGCTTAGGGTTATCTGGGATAGGTAAAAGTGAGAGTTAAAAAGAAAGTCATGCTAAAACGGCGCTTCACCTCCCCCCCCCCCCCCCCCCCTCGAAAAAAAGAAGAAATTAGTGGTCCTCCTCTCCAGCATCCCCCCCCTGCTTTAATATTCACCGGCCGGCTGAGTCGGCGCAAAAGTGTTCCCAAAAAACTGGACCCCCAAAACAAATATATGTGCTCTTATCCACCCCCACCCCCGCTCATTCGCCGTTCGCCGGCTGGCTGATTCGCCGCTAAATATTTTCTCAAGATGCCCCCCCCCCACCCACCCCCAACTCTTGCCGCCGGCTGGATCCGCCCCTGCCCCTTACCATCTCTGATAAGTGCCCCTTTACCTCTTACAATTGCCTCTTTTTCAAATCTTAGTGTCTCTTATATTTTGACAACTGCCTCTTTCCCTTTGTATGCCGTCTGTATATCTTTATTAATGCCCCATTTCATTTCTGATAAGTGCCCCTTTTATTTTGACACGTGCCTATTATCATTTCTAATTAGTGCTATTTTCCTTCTGATATTATGCCCTTTTCCCCTTTGTAACAAGTCCCCCCTTTCCGTTGTCATAGGTGCCTTTATCCATCTCTGGTGAGTGCCCCTTATTGAATGCGAGGAGTGCCTCCATTTTAACCTCTGGTAATTTCCCTTTTTACTTTGACATGTGCTCTTTTTCTTTTCTAATAGTGTACTATCCCTTTCCCTTTGGATATGTGCCCCCTTTTCGTTTCTCCATGCAATGTGCTCCTATAATTTAGAGTGATTAAGAGCAAATTTTCTTGAATTTCACCCTAAGCTGGCTCGCTACGCTCGCTCGCATTAAAAGTTAATATAGCAAAAATTATTATTAAAGGGCTTTTCAGTCTTTCATGATAAGATTGTGCTTAAAACACCTTCAGGATTGTCTTTTCCTCTTTAAAACATACAATTTTTTGCACTGCGACCTCACAAAATACCATCACACCCAACTGCTAAGTAATGTATGATGCTTAAGCAGTGTCTTAGACCATTGTAAAGACAGAAACAAACATTGAAATCATCCCTGATAATGTAATCAAAATGTAGGGTATATATCAATGTTTTTCGGTTTGAGGTGCCCCTTTCTAGGTGCCCCTTTTTCCAAGAAAGCGCCCTTTTTTGTTTGTGCCCCCTACTTTGAATGACGCTTCGCCGCCCCTGGACTGCTTAAACCGCTCTACCTGATCATAACGGTAGAGCAGTGGTCTCGTGATCCGGTGACCCGGGTTCGAAACCAAGCCGATGCGCTAGTGTCCTTTGGTAAGGCATTAATCCTCATTACCTGGTCACTCGGAGAGGACCTGAGGCCATCGGCCGTCTGGTTGCTTACTTACAAGCATTTATGCTTTCTTAGCAGTCAGGTAAAATAACCACCACCACCACCACATGTCATTTAGCCCCCACTTTGAAAAACGTAGCGCGGGCCCTGTGGTCCAGTCTACGGTTTCTGTTGCGAATATGCATACCCTCTTTTGTGTGTGGACGGATAAATGTAGTTCGGAAGGAAGGGACCCCTAAAAATCCTGTTTTTAATAAACACACAACATAAATTACTATCGGATGTATTATAGACCTATATTCTTTATTATGCTCTCATAGAATCATGGCTCAGCAACTTGGACGTAGATTACCAGGAGCGGGCGCCCTCCTGACAAAACTGCTCCGCCGCGGATACCAAAGCGCATCCAATTCACCCTGTCTATCGTGGGCAGTCACTACATCATCATCCAAGCAACACGCACATAGATTACTATTGAGTTACAAGCAATGGTCTAAGATGTCGACGTCTTCCAGCCACGGTTCGCTCTTCCATGACAAGGCCTTCATCAACGGTACTTGGGTAGATGCAAAGTCGGAAGCAACGTACCAAGTCACAAATCCCGCCAATGGATCCACCATCGCGACGGTTGTCGATGGCAATGCCTCTGATATGGAGGAAGCGATCAAAGTCGCCAACGACACGTTCTATGGACCTTGGAGAGACACCACTGCAAAGGTTCGATTACCATTTAAAGAAATATTTTTTAAATACATAACTTTGACTATGAAGGAAGTGAATAAGGAAGAGGCTAAACCTTGATTAGAATAGTATAGGCCTACACAGAATATTGTGAGATTATAGTTTTAGTTTCGAATCTAAATTATATGTGTATAATGATTATGGTAAAGCTGTTTTCTATAACATTAATTATACCAATCTAGACATTGATCAGTAATAATTATGACTGTATACACCATTAATGGCAATGTTGTTGTTTTTCTGAGTCATTTAATATTTTAGCATTGGATCCATTGAGCATAACCTTTTTGTTTTAGTATATATGTAGACATAATTTTGTGTGAATACAATTATAATTGTAAAGATGTCCAAAACCAGTATTGTATTTGTTATATCCTTTTCAATTTTGTCAGGGTATTAAAGATAACAGATGTCATTATTTCTTATAACGAGATATTACAATTTTCCATACAATGCGATCGATTTTTATTAGGACAAACTATCACTTTATTTTACATTAGTCTACGCATCATAATTGAATCATATAGTATTGTTGAGATACTTTTTGTTCAGCTTAGCAACAAGGTATGAATGCATTGTACCTTCTGCCTAGTTGAATATAATAACTCGTCATGCAGTGATGGATTACTTATTAATACTTGGCAAGAAGTTCTGTAGTATGGATAATTGGATATATTAATTTTATCCGTCTTGTCCGACCATTATCATGATTATAAATCTCCGTGCTTTCCATTGTTGATGATTGTGATGAAGGGATATTTCCAGGACGGGGAAGGAAAGTGGTCGATGTTATTACCAGATTTTGTTCAATACTGTGGACAAGTAGACTTTAGACCTCTCCATGTCGGGAAGCTGTATACACAAATTACTGCATACATCACTTTCATTTTCTTCCTCTTTCTATACCAACAACAATGCAGATGTCTGGACGAATGCCAATAATGTTCTCATTGTGTTTCATACATACGTTAGTACATGACTTTATACAAGAAATAATGCCGAGCATTTCGTGTACACATGCACTAACGAAAGTACGAAAAACAATTGGAATTTCAGTGTAGATATAAATTAAATATATCTATTTTGTGCCTCATATTAAATACCTATTACTCAATAAGCCATCTTACCTTCTGTTTTCTTTCGAAATATATTAGACCCTTGACTTTGTAAACCGAGGAATAGTGAGATGCAGCGAAATACAATAATATTCATTTGTTATTAAACTGTTATTTTCATTTTTTTCGTTCATCGAAGTTTATACATAATATGATATGATGAACCATCCCACCATCAGTTGGTTTATTTTCATATTTCCAATATGATAGCAAAATGAACGATTTTAGAAAACGTGATTCAGAGTTAATTAAACCTTCGTTTGTATTCCGAGAAGAAGAAAAAGAAGAGAAACAATCACTGAATAATTGATTCGAATCGGACAGTGAAAAAGAAAGCCATCAATTTTAAACACTTGAGATCATCATTGAATATTGATTGATTTGAGTATTTAAATATTTATTTATTCATTATAACAAGAATTATGTCAGTTTAAGAATCCTTCTTTTATGAGTGATGTATAAGCTCATAAATCAGAACTACCTACATCACTATTAATATTATATCGCTAGTATTTATATTTCTAATCAGGTCCACTAGTGTGTAAAGTAATGTTTGGTTAACAGACTTTCAAGGCAATCTCCATACGCCATATCATATTGCCATAGAAATTTTATCATATTGCCATAGAAATGTACGTATTATAGTTTGTATTGTTGCATATTTGAAAATATGACACACGAGGTTATTGCTAAAGCCTGATTTTCTCAAGTGTTTGCGATCGTGTTAATTCATCTTTGATGATACTATAGGCCTACCCTTGCAATATTATACCTGAAATATGAATCGGTGATGAAATCCCCATTTAAAAGCTGTCAGCTCTATTGGTTTTCTTCATTCATCAGCAATGCCATATCCAATTATATTGTTGCTTATTTGCCCGATGACCCTCTTACAATACATTTGGCGACGTCAAGGACAGTTAAAGAATCGGAGATACACAAACTGGCAATTGTGTTGGCATTTGGGTTTACAAGAGTAGGCCTACAGGTATTTTCTAAAGCAATTTTTCTTTGAATCCAACCTGATTTTCAGGAGAGGGGCATAATTCTTCGACGATGGGCAGAATTAATGATGCAGAACCAAGAAGAGCTAGCCAAACTGTTGACATCAGAAAACGTGAGTCAATCATTACCAAGTCTATATGTTCGCTGTTTGTTTAGCCTGGCCATCAAGGGTCGATGACTTTCATTCATGGAACGTGATGACAGTAATCGCAGTCAAGGTCTTCTCTGAATATAAATAATATCCAATATGGAATAATAATAATAATAATAATAATAGCTCACATTTATAATGCGCCTAATACTTTGTTTCTAGGCGCGGAACATATTATTACCCCGGTCATCGGATTCAGGCTTACCCACACACATGGTATGCACATTCTCCACTCCCTGGGGAGCATTCCAGCCAGTCGCCATTTTACAAGCGCCATTGCTAATCAAACCACATTAGCTTTCGCATCCTACCGGGTACCCATTTTAACACCTGGGTGGAGAGTGGCAAATGTAGATCAATGTTTTGCCAAAGGACTTGAACCGCGGACCTTGTGATCCACAGTCCGGTGACATATCCACTCGACCACGACACCTCTGTGGGGTTGACCGAATTAATTCAGATATCAAAAGTTCAAAACCCAAACTAGTCATCTGTTGGATTCAGACAAGTTGATTGCATGAGAAGCATTTTAAGATGAATGTACACTATAAAGGATTCTGGTTAGGCATGATATACTCTTTTCAGCATTATTATTTTGCGCCATGAATTTGAAGATACCCGGAATTAAACTGCAGTATATCTCTGTCACTTTTAAAGAAAAAGCACGAAGCTATACGGCCAAATATTATATTTGATCGAAAATCGTAATTTCAAGTGCATAAAACATGAGGGAGTTCAACGGAGCAGGATCGAATTTCATTTTTTTTTAAACAATAATATTGTCCACATCGATTTTAGGGCAAGCCTTTGTCGGAAGCGATGGGCGAGATCGGCTATGCAGCATCTTTTAACGAATGGTTCTCGGAAGAAGCTCGTCGATCCTATGGTGATGTTGTCTCATCTCCTGTCAAGACGAAAAGGATGATATTCATTCGACAGCCTGTAGGGGTAGCAGCTATGATTACGCCTGTAAGTATTACCTCGTGAAGCAAATATAAAATTAAATATACTCTTTATCTTATATTTTTGTCAGGTGCTCGGATGATCGGACATAATGCTCTAGCGACAATAATATTAATAGCTTTAGGTCATGAACGAGCGGATATGCCCTGCAAATATCACAATCTACCAACTGTTGATAAGGTCAAGTTTATCTTTGGTTACACAACTTTCCGAACTGTTTACCGATGTTTACCGACCCTTGTACCGACCCTTGTACATACATTTCGCCGTAGCTGAAGAACATTGTACTGAAACTACCAGTTTGATATATTTGTATAATATTTTCAAAGTTACATCAAAGTCATATAATATGAGAGTATGATATGCATAACAAATGAGCCTCCGTAATAGAACGTTAGAGTCCATATAGCTAATACGTTAGCGAGGGTCTTTTTTGCAACTCAACAAAATAATAGAGCCTTTTAAAAGAGAAAGAGAGGTAGAGAGGAGGGGTTGGGTGGGGGAGACGTGTTCATAATAATTATGGTTACCTCTGACTGACCTCATTTGCTTTAGTATGAAAAGATCTGTTTATTAATATTTTAATATATGCACGTTTCTCTTCTTAATCCCTGGTAATCATGCATCCATCCCATTCACCTATGAATGCTGGATCTCAATGAATGGAATCCACTTTTTGCATACATTAGTTGTTGATTAGTCGGGCAAGCCTCTGAAAAGCTTTATGATTGTCCAGAGAAACTTTGTTAAACAAGTATGCATCAACGTAGTAAACTAGTCTTTTGTAAAACCGTAGCTTAGAATGAGTTTGTGTTGAAAACATGAATTTAGCCAAGTTATAGAGCCTCTCGATTTCTTGGGAGATCTCCAAATACGAAATCTTTTTGACACCGTAACCCTGGTTTAATATCGTTCAGTTTGCATCATTCAACAACTGCTGGAATACCAAATTGCTTTCCATATTTCTCTTCCGAATTCTGAAATTATGTCACCGTATTATGTATGTGAAAGATCATCGCTTATCAACACAAGACAACAATCAAACAAAGATAGCGCTCTTGTGTGCATCAATATTGATAGCTGTAAACATAGCCCATGAAAAGAAAATATACGAGTACAAACAAACCGTTTCAGAATTTGTACTTTGATAATAAAATTACTGTTCCCATTTTGTGTACATTATGTTTATGTTATTTGAATTGAAGCTCGTATGGTTTTGAAAAGGGTTTAAAAAGCAATTGGCAGAAGAACATTGTAAACATAGCCCATGAAAAGTAAATATACAAGTACAAACAAAGCGTTTTACAAAACCCCCTCAGTGGCGGATCCAGGGGGGTAAAAAGGGGGCACGTGCCCCCCGGCCAAAAAAAGTTAAAATCAGCCCTAAATTCGCCCAAAATTTACTGAAAAACAGGGGCGTGCCCCCCCCCCGGCCCAAAAATAATAATAGATGTTTTTATAAAAAAAAATTAAAAAATTATTAAAAAAAAAAATATGCCAATAGCTGACCTAAAATGGTGACATTCCCCCCCCCCCCCCCAACGGAGCAAAATGTCAAATTAAAACATTTCGTGACCAAAAAAAATATAAAAAATGTCCTCTTACCACCCCCCCCCCCCCCCCCCCCCCCCCGCTTATGCAGCCGCTGGCTGAGTCGTTCCGATTTTTTTGGGACTAAAAAAAAATATATATAATTATGTTCTCTTTCCCAGCGTGTGCCCCCCCCCCCCCCGTGTGCCCCCGCCAAGAAATTCCTGGATCTGCCCCTGCCCCTTTTGTTCTCTACATGTTTATGTTCTTTGAATTGAAGCTCAGATGATGTAACAAGTAATTTTATTCTCAGTACCGATTAAATGCTTTATACCCGTCATTACGATTGCGTCATTAGCCCATATATACAACAGTAACTCAACGCAATATTTACACTGTTCATTTTACATTAACTTTGTACACAATAATATTTCACGTCCACGTGGGGCGTCAAAGATCGCGCCTTTCGCTGACGCAGTCCTTTCCGTCAGCAAAATAACGCCACGTGTGTTTAACATGTCTTCAAGAGCGCCCGACTTATGACGCCTTTGTGTAAATCAATAATCATAACGTATTGCTTATCACTCTGTAAATATGAAGAACGCCATGTCATTGTCGGCCTTATATTAGCAGTATATCCAAAGAGCTGGTATATCTGTGGTAAAGGCTATCTGAATACATTGAACTTTGTCACTATATTAAGGTATAACGTTCACTAAAGCTTGGCTTGTAACTTTTTTTCTATAACTAATTTTGCGTTATTATACAATGGTTTTGAAATTAAGCTGACTCAAGCAATTTAAAACCACATGTATTACATACATAATTAGTGGGGGGGGGGGCGGCGGGAGACTTATACTACGGATTGTTTATTAGAATTTAGCAGTCGTCACCATAACTTTCATATGTGTAGTGGCAGCCCGCCCCCCCCCCCCCCCACTCAGTGTTATTTAGGGTACGCATATTATGCTCGTTCCCTCTTTTTGAAAGCACCCGCTATCTGAGGACTGCCAACATTTTCGAACCCCCCTTTCGCGGGCTTTTCGCGGGCTTTTCCTGCCTTGGAGACCCCCCTAAATCGGGAAAAATGCTCAATGTACCCCCCTAAATTCGGAATAATTTCTCAGGAGTCCAAAGAGATGAGAGAAAAAAAGAAAAAACACCCCCTTTTTAAAGAAATCTCCGGGTGAAAAGTCAAATAGGCCTACACCCCTTTTTTTTTACAATTCTCGGACCGGACTTTGTCGCACGAAAAGTTCGAGTCGGAACGTATTCCAATCAAAATGGTCCATTACAGTAAATCTACTCTCTCTCTCTCTAAAAAAAAAAAGAGTGAATTTTCACTCTATTTTCACTTTCTTGGGAGTGACGTCAGGGATCACTTGTTTAGGAGTTAATATCGATTGATTTTCGAGTGCTCTCTAAGAAGAAAAGAGTGAATGTTCACTTTATTTGCACTACATTTTCACTTTCCAGAGGAATGACATCCGTGATCACTCGATTTTTTTTAGAGAATATGCACTATGTAACACATGTTGTTCTTTATCACCACGTATTTTATTTCTCTTCTCCCTTCGTCATATTATAGCACCAGTCAGATAATGCTAATGGTAGCAATACAAATTTTTTCCCATAATTTTAGTGGAATTTTCCCAGTGCAATGATTACGAGAAAAGCTGCCGCAGCGATCGCCGCTGGATGCACCGTCGTCGTCAAACCAGCAGAAGACACGCCTCTGTCGGCGCTTGCCTTGTGTGAGGTATACCTGATTTACAACCTTTCATCTCTTTCGGTGGATATTCCTGTATCCTAAATGCAAAAGTCAGCAACTACCAATAACAATGGGGAAGTTTTCTTTAGAATTCTGAGAATTCTTGATAGTTGTTAAATTGAAGGCATGTAAATTCAATGTGTTGAAACAGGGAGTAAATATATCGTCATGACAATAAACGTTTAGATAATAATATTTTGTCGTCACCATTAATTTTTGACCGTCATCATTATCCAAATTCATGACCGTATATGATTCATAATAAAACATTAAAGCTATGATGGTTAAGTACCAAATTTGTTCTTGTATATTGTTGAAACAGGGAGTACAAATATCGCCATGACAATAAACGTTTAGATAATAATATTTTGTCGTCACCATTAATTTTTGACCATCATCATTATCCACATTCATGACCGTATATGATTCATAATAAAACATTAAAGCTATGATGAAGTACCGAATTTGTTCTTGTATATTGTAGTTGGCCAACCAAGCGGGACTACCTGCTGGTGTGTTCAACGTGGTTCCATGTTCTCGACAACATGCTGCAGACGTGGGAAAGGTTATGTGTGAGAGTCCTCTGGTGGCTAAGCTATCCTTCACAGGTTCTACTCAAACAGGAAAGGTTGGTCTATATTATATGCACTTTTTATTATGATTTACTTTAAAATACAGGTGTGCACATGAACAGAAATCTCTCTTCATAGGTGAGCTAGGCGTACACACCTTAATATCTCAGAGAAGCACCACACACAAAAACGAGGTCATCTATTTTTTGCTTTTATGAACAACTAACAAATGGAAATGGGGCGTGGCAATGAGTTGCGATCGACTCATGGAATCCCCCCTTCCTTGTGACGGGTCTGATGTGCAATTTGTCATAAAAATCCAGCTTTCGTGTGAGGGGAATACTGATAGTATGAGACGTGGACAGTCATTTCGGTGAAAAATAGTTAGGAGCATGAAATACAGTTAAACTTGTCTGGTATCCAGGCACGTAGCCATAAATTGATGTTTGTTTGTTTGTTTGATGTTGTTGTTGTTGTTGTTGTTTTTTTTTTTGGGGGGGGGCACATACATGTAATCGATCGAGGTAAAAAAAAAAAGGGGTCTAAAAAAGTTCAACCGATCTTGGAAATTTTTGGCCCGTGGCTACGTGCCTGCTGGTATCACCAACAAGTTTTTGCCATTGCCACTTTTAACTACTGAAAACTACTTTTGATAGTTTATGAATTTGCAAACCAGTTATTTCACGAAGCGGCACGTGTAATCATGTCGCGCAGAATAGGGCCTAAACATGATTTTGGCAATCATTTCTGTTTGTTTTTTATTTCACGAAATGGCATATGGGAATGCGAACTTGAATTTCATAGATATTTCAATGGTAAGGGGAATTCGTTTGCTCGTCGATTTATGTAGCATAGGCCTACAATCCATATAGGTACTTTATATTTTCAATATCATTATTATACACTCTGCGCGACGCGAGCGGAGGTGCCGTTTCGTAAAAGAATGCGCGTTACTTCACGAATGACACCTTTGTTTGCAGCATTGCAGTGTTTTCATATTAGAGCAGACAATCGTTTTTCTTTAGGGATATAAAGGGTAAATTCTCCTCTTTCCTACCTTGCTTAAGGGGCTTTCACACCGGGCCTTGCGTAGAGTTGCGTAGTGTTGCGTACCGACTACGCCGAGCGTACGCTACTCTACGCCGGCCTACGTAACTGTACGCTGAGGGACGCAAATGGGTACGCGAGATAGACGCAAAAAAATCAATCATGTTTTTTTTTCACGTACCTTCGGCGTAGACACTATACGCAGAAAGTACGCAATTTGTACGCAAGTCTACGAAACACTACGCAACACTACGCCAAGCCTACGCAGCAGTACGCTACCCTACGCCATTCCGATGAAGCAGTAAAAGCTTGCTCACACAGCAAGCAACCGTATGCAACCGTAAGCAAACCTGTACGCCAGGCCTACGTAAACGTACGCAACCCTACGCCGAAGCAACATTTTTAGGTACGCGATGCCTATGCACAGAGTACGTAACCATACGCCATCGTACGCCAGCCTACGCATAACCTACACCGGGACTACGCTGACGCAACATTTTTGGTCATGAATACGCAGCCCAATTCCGACGTAGTCGGTACGCCACACTACGCAACTCTACGCAGATCCTGTGTGAAAGGGGCTTTAGTCTGTAAACTTTGGTTCCTGCAAACACATAAAAAAAAGCAGTATTCTCACAACGAGTTTTTACTGTTTGGCTGTGCGCGTGCCACGATTTTTAGCTATAGTGCCCAGCAGTCAGTAGTGACATTTTGCTTGCAGTTTCGACGAATCAGAGGCCTAGAATATTTATATGCGCTATATAATACAACTTATCCACTCTGATGTCACGATTATTAAAGATAGAAGGGTTTGCTCTTCCCATTATTTTCAGACTGTTATGAATGCTCAAGATGAATAAGCAACATTGTTTTATGGGAGTGCATCCATCGTATTAACATGTATGTTAAGACTATCAATTTTCCTACATTTCAGATCCTACTAAAGCAGTCGGCTGATACAGTCAAACGGGTTTCCATGGAACTCGGTGGCAACGCACCATTTATTGTGTTCAACTCGGCTGATGTAGACGCCGCCGTCTCAGGCGCCATGGTCTGCAAATTCCGCGGGTCAGGACAGGTCCGAATGAACACACTTTTCTTTCCTACGTTAAACATTATTATTCCCCAGTGAAACATTTAATGAGATGTTCAACCAAATTGAGAGTCCGGTTACACAATTATTATTACTTGACAAACAGCGGATTGCATGAATTATTATAGTAATACGTTACAAAATGTCCTCAAGCTAGTTGCACACGAGATGGCAGTTCGATTGCGTAATCACCTGCGCCAATCGAGTCTGTGAAGACAGTTAGCCCATGCGCCAGTAATACAACAATTTGTTTTTCTTTCTCTCTTCAACTGTTCAATTGCAATCACTCTTTTATTTATGCGAAAAATCTCTTAACTCACGGCGCGTCAGAGATCGCAGTATTTTCTGAGTGGACGCATGCAATAGCGCAGTCCTACGTCAGACAAGAGACTCCTCGTGTGCATTTGACAGGCTTTAGAATTAAACTTGTGTATCCCATATAAATGCAGGTACAACTGTACTTCACTAGTTCAATAGAGACAAAAGTAGAACATGTACGGTTCCACTGGGTTTACAAAAAAATTGATTCGTTTTATTAATCATAAATTTTTGCGATTCGAATATCAATTTTATGTATTCGGAAGTAGCAATCGGTATCCGTCTTATGTTTGTGCTTTCCTCAGCTATGCATTTAATCATGATAATTATGTGGTCCTTAAAGTGATTGTTTTGTGTTAACTGTACTATATGTTCCATCCCCTATAGACATGCGTATGTGCCAATCGAATCTTTGTGCAAGAGGAGGTGTATGACGAGTTTTGTCAGAAAATGGCGGCTGAAGTCGAAAAATTGGTCGTCGGTGACGGCATGGATTCGAAAACAACACAAGGTCCTCTTATCAACGTGAAAGGAGTGGATAAGGTAGACGGCTTCTTCTAAAGATTATAGAAAGTATTGTAGTTGATGAGATGCACAAACTATACCTTTCATACTGACATAATTGAGCTATCATTTATTTACATTGGTTCTGTATTACTATTGCGTCATCTTGGAAACGTTTAGAGATAGTAAACATTATTTTGTGACCTTGAAAGTCAATGTCGTATGTTATGTCATCATGATAGGTTATCATTGTGAGTGACCTAGGCCTTATTGTTGTGACCGAGTGTTTGCGGGATGTCTGCAAATAATATAGTCTTGATCGTATTGTCCATACCGTCGTTACTCCAATGCAAATAATACTGCACTTTTGTCGTTTGAAGGTCGAACACCATGTACAAGACGCAGTTTCACATGGTGGGAAGGTTCTGGTAGGAGGCAAACGACATGCTCTAGGCGGTAGCTTCTTCGAACCTACACTTATCCGAGATGTACCAACCGATGCCCTAGTTGTAAAGAAGAAACTTTCGGACCACTAGCTGCAGTCATTAAGTAAGTTTCTTGAGGCAGCATCCAGAATAATATGTTCTCCAATCTGAACGTCTGTTCCTTTGTGAAAGATGCCATTGAATTGTCATTTTAACAGATCTAGGTTGTCACATTGTCATCTCAATTTTCTTGTATGCTTTTCTTTTATTCCAAAACCAAATAAGTTGTAATTTGTTCTCTTATTTATAAAATAAACAGTGATAGTACTTAACGCAAAATCAAGCTCAAAATCCTTCCTCATTATGTTTTCGGGTTGTCCGTCCGTCCGTACGTTAGCCTCTTGTCGATGCCCTCGCGCTGTTGGAGTCTCTAAATTCTGACGAGCGAAGCGAGTCAGAGAAACCGAGGCGCTCGGTTTCTCTGACTCGCTTCGCTCGTCAGAATTAGAGACTCCAACAGCGCGAGGGCATCGACAAGAGGCTATCCGTACTACGTCCGTACGTCCCGTTCTCGTGATCGCGTTATCTGAAGAACCGATTGATGGATTCCTGCCAAACTTTGGTCATGTATGTATCTTGCAGAGTCGATGAACTGATTAGGTTTTGGGGTCAAGAGGTCAAAGGTCACAGGGCTCATTATGTATGCAAAAACAGCTCGTGATCGCGTTATCTGAAGAACCGATTGATGGATTCCTGCCAAACTGTAGTCATGTATGTATCTTGCAGAGCCGATGAACTGATTAGATTTTGGGGTCACGGGGTCAAAGGTCAAAGGTCACAGGGCTCATTATGTATGCAAAAACAGCTCGTGATCGCGTTATCTCAAGAACCGATTGATGGATTCCTGCCAAACTTTGGTCATGGATTTATCTTGCAGAGCCAATGAACTGATTAGAGTTTGGGGTCACGAGGTCAAAGGTCACAGGGCTCATGATATATGCAAAAACAGCTCGTGATCGCGTTATCTCAAGAACAGATTGATGGATTCCTGCCAAACTTTGGTCATGTATTTATCTTGCAGAGCCGATGAACTGATTAGATTTTGGGGTCATGAGGTCAAGGTCAAAGGTCACGCAGCTTATCATGTATGCAAAAATGGCTTGTGATCACATTATCATTAGAACAGATTGATGGATTCCTGCCAAACTTAGATCATGTATGTATCTTGCAGAGCCAATGAAGTGAGTAGATTCTTGGGTCATGAGGTCAAAGGTCATGGGCTCATTATGTGTGCAAAAATAGCTTGTGAACGCATTCTCATTAGAACTGACAGATGGATTACTATTTAACTCAGGACATCTTGCAGAGCCAATGTACTGAGTATATTTTAGGGTCATGAGGTCAAAGTTCAAAGGGTCATATATGTATATGAGAAATTGCTTGTAATCACGATATTCGGAGAACCTGTTAATGGATTACAATTGAACTTGAATTGAAAATTTTCTTCTGTTTTGGTTTGTAAAATTGCTCTATGACGGAGGCATCATTTTCGACTGCGCGCAGTCGAATTCCATCTAGTTTGTTGAAATATTTTTTCCACCAGTATGGCTATGATACCTGTGAAAAAACGCTCACGTTGCCTCATTTTAGTCAGGGTTATCACTGTCATGCTGCAGCGGAAGGACTGCAGATGTTGTACTGTCGCTTGCCTATGAATTTTTTTTTGCAACATATTTTGCAACGTTCAGAAGACATCGACTAACAAATCAATCAACAAAACAAGTCCTTCTCGGAATAGAATGTCTAGATAGACGGCGCTATATAAATGCCTCTCATTATCATTATTATTAAATCACATTCTCACAAGACCAGACAACATGCCGAAATTCCAGACAGCTATAGGATGAGAAGCACGGAAACCATGATGAGAAATCACAGTTCAGGTTGTGACATGAATTACCTCGTCAAGTTTCTCACATGATATAATTGTACATGATTTTTCATTTAATTACTTTTGTAAACATTGTATTCATTGTATTTGTTATTGTTCGAAATTTTGTACTTTGACTTTGAATTTGTATATTTTTGAACGCAGAAATAAAATCAATCAAACAAACAAACAAACAAACATTTATCAACGTAGCCACGAGCATTCGAGCTGCATAAAATTACGGGCTATTAGTTCTCATTGTATATGTTTCTGATTGTTCTCACAATGACTTTCCTTCTCTCCATGCAGGTTTAAAACAGAAGCGGAGGTCCTGGCGATCGCCAATAGCACGCGTGTCGGACTCGCCGGCTACTTCTACTCCAACAACATCGGCCAAATCTGGCGAGTCGCCGAGAAGCTCGAAGTCGGTATGGTAGGCGTAAACGAAGGCCTTATCTCAACGGACATATCAGCCTTTGGTGGCGTTAAGGAATCAGGAATGGGTAGGGAGGGGTCGAAGTATGGAATGGACGAGTATCAGGAAATCAAATACGTCTGCTTTGGTGGAATCTAAGCACGATCACCATCCAATCGCATGTCGTGTCGCTAACTATACTTCTCTGTGGTATATCGATTGTAATTGTTTTTCCTAGGATCGCCTGGAATAATGAATGAAATGTAAATTTACGTCAAAATGTATAATGGTTAATGGTGTGAAGTCTATTGCAAAAGACGGGTGACTTTATAGCTCTTCCATAAATGTGTCCATTAGCAATGGATTGACCTTACGTCACACTGACAAATCTGATTTTGAATCCACTTTTTGAATATATTGTAATGATATCGATAGATAAATTAAACAATTCAATCATGTAAAATCTTATTAAGATTTCTGTCAATCGTGAAAATAATATGAGAATTTATGGGTACAATATTACCAGTCTACCAGTTGGAAAAAGGGCGAAATCGGACGCCACTCGTAGTGACGTCAGACCAGTGACCGGACTGTTCAAAGTTTTTAAAGTCGGTTTAGTCTTTTTCTCTGACTTCAAGGCCAGCTGTACTCGGCAAACTTTATTAGAAAGCATAGTGACGCATATTTGTTTACATGGTACGCTTCTACTCGTCTAGTGATTTTGTAGTTTCTTTGAAAATCAGATGACAATCGGATCGCATAGTGTATAATAAGGGGGCTTCAGAGATAAATATATATATCGGTTACCTGTCGTTCTTCTGAAGGTTCCGAATCCCGAAGGTTCGTTTTTTTTCGAAGGCTGGTTTTTCGAAGCTACATCATTCCGAAATTGAAAGAAAACTTTATCGAGGGTTTTTAATCATCAGCCTTATTTCAATTTCGAATTACGAATCTTCGGAAATATAAACCCTATTTTATTTTCGGAATTATGAATACCTTGTCATGGGAAATACGTGTCTCTAAATTATGAACAAAACGAGTAATTATTGTGGGAGTGGTTATAATTCTGCTCCTCTTGCTATTTCGAAAATCTTTTTTATTTGAAATAATTATCTGCTAAACATACTTTGTTTTATGTGTTTGTGTTGTTTCGTGCGGAATTCACGAAACATTGAAAACCGTGTTCATATCTGCACACATGTCATTGTCTGCCAACCATGAATAAACAAATACTATTTTTCATGCTGTTAAACCTATTATACTATTTGAGAAAATTAAACTGTTGGTATTGAAGAAACAAACTCTGGAAAGTAGGGGACAGCTATTTAACGTTCCAACGATGTTATTAGGTACCAAGACGTTATAATATATGGTCGAATAAAATTATCATTAATATGTTATATATTTGCTCTTTGATTGTCACTATGGATAGATTAATTAATCATGAATTTTTATGTACATTTTTATATGGACCTTGTTGTAATTTTTTGATATGTAATCAAACTTTTTGTTCAATTGTTTTAATGATGATTCACCATAGAATGTATGGAAGAATAAAAACTGAAATCATGTTTATTGTTTAGTAATAATTGTTTTTCTGTATTGCCTCGGGATGACAAAACATTCCTGTTAATTGATTCCTCTGACAAATATTACATGTTATCTACCAAAGTAGGTCTATGCACATTATTTGGGGCGATTACGTTATATTTGTGTGGAATGAAACGGATTACTAACGAATACTTGTGCTTTTCCTGATAATAAACCGTTCACTTGTTTAATCCTCAAACAAAACCATACAGCTAATCTTTGATTATTCATACTCCGTGTGGAATGATTGTTCATTATACAGAACAAAAATATTCTTTTAAGATTACAAAAAAGAGCTGTTTGAATATAGATAATACTGATTATAATATAAATAACAAAGCAGTTAAATTAAAGTCAAATGTGGACAGGCATTTTTTTTTTCTAACATGTATTATGTTTGATTCTATTCACGGAACTAATGCTTCAATACGACGTGCAATTAAATTTAAATTTCAAATTGTTATTGATAGATTTGGTTGTAATACAAGACTTGCCATTACTTTGAATATTGTTAATCCGAGCCTTTTCTCGAATGTTTTAGGAAAAGCTTTGGATACCGCTAGATAAAATTTGAAATGGTTTGCCATGTGTTATTCAAAATGCTACATCTACATGTAGTATTAATTATAAACGAATAATGAGAGATGTTCAAACGTGTACGAATTACTGAATTATTGGTGTAACGCCGCAACCATTTCCATGTCAATTATTTTTTCTTGTATTCTCCACTAAGTTTCATACAAATAATTTCAGTTGCAATCAATTTCATTACACAATTAATTTTGTTATCGAATTCTTCGAAAAGGGGACAAAATCAATTTCTTTATAAACTGTTTTTTCAATAATTTCATCAATAGTCTATTTATGGTATTGTTAAAACGTTCAGTCTCTGTAATTTGCTCTGTAATTATTAACATTCTCATAATTTTATTTTCAATGTTTATTTGTGTTCGCTTGTAAACAGGACAAATATCCAGTTTTTCTCATTGATGTATTAATGCCAACTCATCAAAATTCAGATGTAAAACAGGATAAATTGTGTTTATATCTGTAATTATGTATATTGTTATCCTGAATATATAAACATATTAATACAAAATAAAAAGAAAAAAGTTATACAGATCAAGACATCGGTTGTCATTACGAAGGGTACTGTCTCTATAATTATATTCCCTTATCGTTGAGCTATATAAGTAAAAATAATGAAATAATTGATTTCCTTTTTTATAGTTTCCGGATCAAGAATTATGAATGACATTAGTTAGAATTCAAAGGTCGTTTGAAAAGACAGGACGATATACTGATCTGTTGGCACTCTACACTTTTACAACCCCGACGTGGGTTTATAACGCAAACGGCCTATACTGCCATAAATATACACAAAACCAGTGTCGTTCCTAATCCTGATCACACCTTGCAACAAGGGGCAGGCGCGGATCAAGGCGGGAGGGGGGGGGGCTGAAAATTTGTTAGCTTATAAGTTAAACTAAAAATGATAATGCCCCCCCCCACCCCCTGACAAAACAAGAAAAAGTAAAAAAAAATTCAAATTTCGGGGCCAAATGATGAAAAAAATGTTAGTGCTCACTACCCCCCCCCCCCCCCCCCCACTGAGCCTAATATTGGTCGGTGCTTTTTTTTCAAATTTCGCCCCCCCCCCCTTGGAAAATCCTGGATCCGCCACTGCCGAGGGGAGCAGTTCCCCCTTATAAAACGGGAAGTGTCATTGCCCCCCCCCCCCCCTCTACATCACAGCACATGTTGATATAGATAGAAATAGAGGATGCATAAATAAATTATAGTTACATTAATCAAAATCACGTTGTAGATTATCAAACGAGCAGGCTGTGAAAGGATTCGAATGAAAGGATGTTTTGTTGCAGCATTCTGTGTACGTAATGCCGTACTGACCCCCCCCCCCCCCCATTGAGTACATTGGTGACATCAATTTTTTCGACGTACTTGCGTGATATAATTATGGCTCTATTTTATATTTGAATCTTATGAAATAAAGTGCCTCCTTTTCACGATCGTGTTTATTGTTAGCAGGGGATCTACAAAGTAAACTGAGATATTCGATCATATTCGGGCATATTCGGAAGTAAGGTTAGGTCAAAAATATGATTGTATACCTTTTCACTGTCATTTATGTAATAAATACATGTACATGATGTTTCATTAAAGAGAAGGTTCATTGATTTAAAAAACTAACTTTAATGTCATTATTGCAAAGGTGACACTTTAAATTGATTGGCCAAGGTTATCAAAAGCCAATGCTTGGAAACATTCGAAGTAATAATTATTAACAATTACAAAACGCTTAGATACAGCCCTGACATAGCACCTGAAAAGCTCTCCGTTCGCTGCTGAGATATGACGTCACATGTTGAACATGATCATCTTTATTTGGACATTTAATGAATATTTACTTCATTTTGGGTAGGGGTCTACATTATGATGTGCACAAGCAGACGATGTCCCATGACATCTCACACAATTTCAGTGCCTGTTTTGTCATCTTTTCTTCAGTAATTTCTCTTACTTCAATGCCCTCAGGCGAAATGTTTAATTTATTGCCTCACTCTAAACCCCGTGCATGGTATTATTTTGATGAAAAATGCAAGGATTAACAACAAAAAAAGGAATCCGTCGCTTGTAAACAAAATGACGCCATTGTATTTTCAGCTGCATACACCGCGGCATGTTCGGCGTTTCAAGAGGGAACAAATGACGTCCATGCTATCATTCCGGAGGTTTTTTAATTTGAAAGTGTGGTTTCTTTGATTGTTCATTAACTCCTATCCTGTGTATTTACAAACAAAATAATTTAGTTATCAGAATAGGGGTCATATCCCTTTTTGAATGGTGTAAAATTCCATCACATTTATATGCACTAAACTCATTATAATTTGAGAATAAAAGCATCGCAATTATGTTCATTCTTTATGGGATGTCGTCTGCTTGGGCAGGGTTGGTTCATATTGTGACGGCATTAAAACATCGTTATTTTCCGGCGAATCTCTCGCATATCCCAGACGCTATGGAGGTTGTTTTATTTGTATTTTTATAAATCACCCGATATGTAGTTAACCTAAAACTTGCATAATGGCCATCTGTTAGCATACCAGTTTCTAGTAATACGATATTTGCCATATTTGTGATTTTCTATGAACCCGCACTTTAAACAGCGTATCAAAGTCTGGTAATTATATCTCTGTCCTTTGTTGAATACATAATCAAAATAAAGTAATAAGAAAGGGGGGAGGGGAAGAAAAGAAAGGAAAAGTGTACCCTTTTAAGAAATCAGCAATTATAATATAGCAGGTTGCATTTAAAAGTGGTAAGGGAAAGTTTAATGGCGTGGTCTTACAGACAATTATCAGTATCTGTCTCGTGTTTTTTTAAAAACTACAATAATGACCTTTGGTTCCTTTTAATCTTCCGTTTTTCCTGAGACCTTGTAAGCGTGGCTTGCTCGCTCCGCCCCATTTGGTAAATATTCGATTGTGAAAAAGGAACATACTCGACCAACAGTTGTCACGTGCACTATTGACATAAGCTGGAAGCACAATCTCCTGCCAAATGCATGACTTCGCGAAAATTGATTTACTTAATGCGACGTCACGGTTATTGAACGCGATAACATTTATACAGACCCGAAAATATCATTTAATACATTGTACATCGGAGCCCACAAAGTCACTCTGCACCAAACAGTCTCGCCGATAAGCCGCATCATTCTAGCAGTAAGAACCAGGTAAGCGTTTAAATGATTATGCTCGTAAAATATTTGTAATAATCATAATAATTTGATACAACATTGGCTTACTTTATTCAAGTCATGTTCATTACAGCAATTAATTTTGTCTAAACATTGTTTCTTATTGTTTGCATTTAATTTTTTATTTTGAGGTAACTGATTATATGCTATTTTGTACAATTTCACCAGGGAGCTAATAATCGGTTGTTCGAATATTCCCAATTCCATTTTTGTTTTATGGGGATGGGGGCGGCATTCATGAACTCCCCGACTCGTAGGACCATCTTTGTGGCTAATAGGCCTAGATGTTTATGCTTTTTCTTCCGATATCCATATTTAATTGAGAAATTTAACGGGCCTATATTTTTTTCTGGGGGGGGGGGGGGGATGGGAAGTTAAAACAAAATGGGCTGACAAATTGAAATGGATTGATATTTGTAGTAATGTATATCAAACTACTGGATATTTAACCTACCCACAAATTTTACAGATATCCGTCTTTTGAGCCCGCTCACCTTTGAGCTAGGCGTGTATTGAAGTTCAAATAAAGTTCAAATAGGGATTACGATTATACTGAAAGACAGTTATATATAAAGACATGACAGGGATTATAAAAACAAACTATAAAGTAAACAGAGAGCGAACACTATAGTGTTCCTGGGTATACCCAGGGCCGTTTTCCTGAAACGTTACTTGATCTACTTTTGTCAAAAACTGTTGGGGGGGGTATGTATGAAGTCGACACCCAGATTGGTGAGTATGTTTTTAGTATATCTTCATATTTCATTATATGCTTCGTGCATAACAGCAATTAACACTTGTCACCTTGCTGTTATTTATCAACTAAAAGTAATCTTTAAACAAAAATTGTACTGTTTTGTTTTGTTAAATCATAGGCGTAAAACATTGTGCAGTCATGTTTCGCGCAAACACACATTATTCAAATTAGCTTTTTAATTTTATTTTTT